>LNDK02000055.1:406850-581982 GCA_001455915.2 Samsoniella hepiali
CCCGGTGGGCCCCCCCCCCCCCCCCCCCCCTTCCCATCCACCAGAACAAGAACAAGAACAAGAACAAGAAGAGGGCCGTTGTATTACATGGCAGGAAATGTAATATGCCAACGACTGACAAACGAAAAAAATTAGAAACTTTGTCGATGAAGGCAAGATTTTCGGTATCCCTCCGGAAAAGGTACGCATCATCTGCCACATCCACGATACCAGGTGCATACGCGGCAGGCTGTGGATCACTCATAACCATTTAAAGTATGGCGAACATGTCGCGGAGGCCGTCGAGTTTATCGAACAGCGACTGAACAAGACATCTACACGCTCTTCTGCGTTGCCAAGTAGGCGTGCCGCCAGCGGGAGGATGGTTGCTTTTTGATACCCTACTTTTTATCTGTTTTGTTTTTTTACACCCTGTTTTTCTTCCCTTGGATTATTCGTACTTGGGCCACTGTGTTGAGCAATTTGGCCTTCCGTGGGCCTATTTAAACACCCCTGCGGGACCCAAGCAGTTTAAAAACTAAATTGAGACCCCCATCCAACCACACCCCAGCCTCGTCTTTAATTGATTGTGATTTTTTTTTAAATTTAGGCCTAATTGGACAAGGGTTGGTGGATGCATGGCAGGGGTTGCAGGCTCATGCACACCGATTTCTCTTGCGAAAAAAATAGAGCGCCCCCGCAACCACACGCGAGACGCGTTCGTCCTCCGTTGCTGAGCAATTCAGCCATTTTTCCTTTTTTGCCCTCTTCTCGTTGCCCCCTGTCCCCTTTGCTAGGCGGGTGTGTCGTTAATAAAATGCCTGCCTGATTTACTCATGTGCCTGTGCAGTAGATTTAGCGATCGCACCTCCAACCACACGCTTTTATTTCCAACCTAGCCTTTTGATGTCTTGACCTGTGCAACTAGCATTGTAGACTCAAAGTCGGTGAACAAAACCCTAGTCTGTTTTCGTGTACATCAGTGAATTACGGCTGTGCTGTCGGCTATTTTGTAGCACTGTACTGAGTACTCCTACGCGTCGGAGGGTTTAGAGTCGCGCTGGGTGTCACAAGCATTGCAGCGTGCTGCCACGTTTTTAATTCCCGATATTTACCATGGGTTTGACTTGGGATGCATTGCATCTTGCATATTTTTTGCAATTGGCTACTGAATTCGCGTTTTATGCTGTGCAGTGCGCCCCGTGCCACTTACACGATGCCTGCAGGTATGTGGATCTGCAATCTCACTTTACAAGTTTGGCAATGAAGTTGCAATAGTTTGCGCTACATGTCATTCCTACCGTGGTATGATGTAGAAAGAAAGTAAACAACAAATCTAACGCGGTTTCGGATTTTCGGAAGTCGTGCAAGTACAGTAGATGACATGTCCAATCTGTCCAGGGTAGAGGCGCCGCACTACTAGTAGACGACTGATGTTGAAGATTGTCATGGTGGAGCATCAAGTGCCCAATGAGGAACAGTAAGCGCGAAAAGGTTTCAGCCAAAGCGAGGGCGCCTGGCGCGTTGAATTTTATGATAGTCTAACTAGATGTATCGCCACGGTCGGTAGCAATTTATGCTTCCTTGCTCATTTTATTTTCCCTGTCCCAAACGGGACACGAACGGCATTACCATGCTCAATGTATCTCATATTCTGAACATTCTCCCATCCTGTATCGTAAAGTGGTCATTCCGGCCATCAACATGTCTCACAGCAGAGCAGTGAGCTTCCACCCCCTGCGACACACGTCGAATTGGCCCTTAGTACGGCTCGCGCTTGTATCGGGAGTCGTTTACAGATCGTCATCGGAGCCCTCGTCAGGCAGGGCAGTGGTGGCGGCCTGGTTCATCTCCTCCTCGTACTTGGCAAGGAGATCCTTGTCGACCTGAGCGGTAGGGGGAGCAAGGGCAGGGGCGGCAACGAACTCCTGTAATCTGTGGTTAGCTATCGTGCTTCCTTAATAAAGACATTGACGGGTATACGAACAAGCTGGGGGTTGCCAACGAGCTTGCGGGCGAGCCACAGGAAGGGCTTCTCGAAGTTGTAGTTGGACTTGGCGGAGATGTCGTAGTACTGGAGGTTCTTCTTGCGGTGGAAGGTGATGGTCTTGGCCTTGACCTTGCGCTCCTTCACGTCGACCTTGTTACCGCAGAGAACAATGGGGATGTTCTCGCAGACACGGACGAGATCACCTGTGACGAGTCAGCATGCTAGAAGCTTTATGATTTGGAGAGTGATGGGTACTTACGGTGCCAGTTGGGAACGTTCTTGTAGGTGATGCGGGAGGTAACATCGAACATGATGATACCGCACTGGCCGTTGATGTAGTAACCGTCACGGAGACCACCGAACTTCTCCTGGCCGGCGGTATCCCAGACATCGAACTGGATCTGACCAAAGTTCTGCTATTTGTTAGCTGCTGCGATGGTATTTGCTCGATTCGCGGCTGGCGACTTACGGTAGAGAAACCGAGGGGGTGGACCTCGACACCGAGGGTAGCAAGGTACTTCTTCTCGAATTCACCAGTCAAGTGACGCTTGACAAAGGTGGTCTGATGAAAGCCTTGAGTTAGTCACAAAGATGTACGAAGCTGATAATGCGGCCAAACGAGCTGTAGGCAAAGTGGCGGCACGAAGCGGTGACATCATGCTGGCAGCCATCTTCGCGGGGCAGCTTTCGTTTGCGACCCAAAAAAGTCATCGAAGTGATGAGAACGCACCTTTCCGGTACCGCCGTCACCGACAAGCACAAGCTTGAAGGTAGGAGTCTGCTGCTCAGCCATTTTGAGATTTAAAAGTCGGGCGGTGCAGGACCAGTTGTGAAATATGTAAACAAGGCGGGGTTCTGGAGGGGCGGTTAATATCTCGCGGGCGAGGTGAAGAGCAGGGCCCGGGGCGCTTTATTCGGTTCGAATCGAGATCCGAGGAGCGTGGAGGAGCCGGTGGGAGGAAAAAATTTACCTGGGGGGTATCGTAGAGAAGTGGTTGAGGCTGGAGGGTTGAAATTGCACAAATCGGTCAACCTTGGTGTTTTTGCTGGCGGCGGGGAGGGATGGGCAAGGGAGTTATTATCAAACGAAAAAATTCAGTCGCTGGGGGCGGGCCGGTGCACGTGACATCATTCAATACCTAGGCACCAGGCACCCGGTGCCCTTGCCGCCTTGTACCAGCTCGCCCAGCACCCTGGCACCACAGCTGTAAATTGCGAATAGCCCACTACAGTGCCCTGTGCGCCTCCAGCTGGTCCTGACCCTGCTTGGGAATCTTTGTCCCCTCGCACAAAGAGCCGTTGCCGCCCGCAGTGGCGATGGAGCCTGATGAGAAGTTGTCTAAATCAGGCGCTGCTCATCGTTGATCGTACGTTGCCGCTGCTTGAATTGCTGCCAAATACGAAGCTATCGCACGAGCCTCGGCTGCCTGCCTAGAGCTACATACCTTACCTAGGTACCTACGGACGACGCTTGTGACTGCTCTCTCTTTGGGAGCCCATCCCGTAACGCGTCGGCCGCGTTCAATCAAACAAACATGCCCAAGACAATCGACTTGGGCTGATTTTTCAATAATTTCAGTTTCGAAATGACCAAGAAACAGCCAGATGTAGCAGCCATCCTGCCTAAGCTGGGCCTGATTACCAATAGCCGTTGGGCATCCTGCTCTCAGGCTCCAAGCAGACACTCTTATTCATTTTAATTCGCCAATCTCTTGTTGTTTCAGAGTATCAATTTATCATACATATAGGCATGGGCTGGTATCATATCGGCGTAATGTGGCAGCCCAACATGCCTCGTCCGCCCCAGTCTCGTCGCGGCGTGAGTGTTAACCGTAGTTCCTCCCGCGAGGCAACACCGGAGGGTCGTGACACTCGAATAAATACGTTGCTCTGTTGCGCGACGTTAGAAAAATCGGTGCAATTTGTAGTTTAGAGCCAAAGGCACATACTCCCTCGTTTCCCTGAACACATTCCGCTACCTTCTTGAGGCCATCATGATTGGCTCGGTTGACATAGCCAAAGTTGCGAATCTCATCGCCGATCTTGAGGCCTGCGAGCTCTGCCGGGCTGTTGGCAGAAACCCCGTCAACCTTGGCAAATGGCTGATCAAGTGACAGGGCATCGCTATCGGGTAGTATTCCAGATGCACCAGGTACTGTTGCTGGAGTGCTGGGCTGTGCGCCCTCCGCTGCGTTTGCAAAATGCTCGTGCAAGTATTTTTCAGCATTCGCCATAATCTCCTTGTAGTCATTCTTTAGACGGATGATTCGCGCTCTCGTGGTTCGGACTAGTGACACCCATTAGAAGCGAGCGAGTTGGTTGATGAGATGTCGCTTACTCTGGGCAACATCCAGATCGGAGCGTGGGAATCCATCTCTTGTAAGAAGGGGCGTGTCCATGTTGACTCCATGCTACTGCCCATCAGCAATAATTTCTTATAAGAATATCGAACGATGCAGCGACTCTACCCACAGTATCGAGGACGCCGCCGAGGGCTTTCAGCTCAGCTTCAATATTGTCCTTCTTTTGCTGGAGCTCCGCGAAGCTCAGATGGCTGGTGTTCCCGTTGGTTGTGGGCGCGCTGGTAGGCCCAGCGGGCACAGTTGGAGCGTGCAAATTATTCATTGGTAAGGGTAAGCCCATGCTACGTGAAAGTTGAGCTGGCAGACGTAGAAGATGATGGCCGCAAGTTTAGTTGCCGTCGCCAAAGCTGAGTGGTGTGGTGGGAGCTGCGGGGTGCTGAGTTACGTCGCCAGGCTTGCCTGCGTTGGCCATTGCCACAATGGCATGACCAAATTCCACAACCACGGAGAATAAATCGAAGACCCACGATGGCCCCGAGTTATCTGATTTTTCTGTTTTTATGTAGAGGGAATTTCACATATTCTGCGACTGTCGCCTGTCACTTGCAGTCTACGCTGGACTGTTAGCAGCTCCAAGCTCAACCTGGTGCAGCACCGCCCTCCACTTTTCGGAGCTGTGTGTGCCTGAACCATCTTTCTGTGCGACATCTCCGCGACTAACCCTTTATTCCTCTTGCATCACACCGCACGCCCGAATCCCAGCAATTATGGCGTCGAGAACTGATGCCCGGTTGTTAAAGACAACCAAATTCCCGCCGGAATTTAGCAAGAAGGTGGACATGCAGAAAGTGAATCTCGGCGTCATGAAGAAGTTGGTGCATCCGTAACTGACCGACCGACTTGTCGCGTGAGCTGACATTTCACCAGATGGATTGCTAGCCGCATTTCCGAGATTCTAGGCAACGAGGATGATGTCGTCATCGAGATGTGCTTCAATCTAGTGGAGGGACCTAGATACGTACGTCATTTGTCAAGGCTTCTCTTTATCTGCTAACCTCGTATCTCGATCCAGCCCGATATCAAAGGACTTCAGATCCAGCTTACCGGATTTCTCGACAAAGACACCGGGCCATTCTGCAAAGAACTATGGAAGCTGTTTCTCAGCGCGCAGGACAGCCCTCAAGGCGTCCCGAAAGAGCTGTTAGAAGCAAAGAAGCTCGAGCTGATGCAAGAAAAGGTTGGTGAGGAGTCAAGCACAGTCCGGCAAGATACTAATGCTTTCAAGCTGGAGCAGGGCAAAGTGGTCGATGATCCTAGAAAGCGCCGCGATGAACCCGACCGACGCGACCGCAATATGCCTCCTTCAAACGACCAAGACAGAAGAGACAGACCTCGTGATCGAGGCGATAATCGCCAAGGGCGCTGGAATGACCGTGGATTTGACAACCGCGGGGGACCTAGACCTGCACAGCGATCACGATCTCCTGACGCGCGACACCGAGGGCCCAGGGGCTCATACAATGGCGATAGCTACGTACCACGCGGACGAGATGGACCCCAGCACGGACGAGGACGAGACCGCCGACCCCAGCGCTCCCTGTCTGCGTCATCATCTAAGAGATCGAGTTCGCCATCGCGCAGCCGCTCCCGTTCTCCAGCCCCGCGCCGACGAAGAGACTCGCCGCGCCGCGAAAACAAGCAACGGAAGCGATCGAGGTCCCGATCACGCTCGCCGCGGCGAGATGCAGATCGATCTGGGCGCCGTGGAGATAGAAACAGATCGCCTGCTGCGAAGAAGGCTCGCCGACAAGACTCGAGAAGCAAATCTCGTAGCAGAGGTCGATCATCATCTGCATCCTCTGCGTCCAGCCGTTCCAGAAGCTATTCCTCGTCAAGCAGCCGTAGCCGCAGTCGCAGCCGCAGCCATGGTCGAAAGAGCAGGAGCCCATCAAAGGATACACCTGTGAGACCACGAGGCGGTCGGCGATCGCCAGCTCGGAGGCGCAACAGCTCCTCGGCATCTGCATCGCCTGGCCGCGGTTGATGACCGCACTGCCACTCTGGATGACACTGTATCTGGGAAACAACTCGAAAAAGAAGTCATGGAATAAGAATATGAAGGAGATACTGGCAAAGACGCGGGAACTTCGGAATCTAGCAAACCTCGCAGAATGCTCATCGCTAACGCGTATTCTTATCGCAGTATCGCTCATCATGAAGAACGATGAGCCGCAGATTCCAAACAAGCCATTCTTATTATTATTTGGACAGATTGCAGGATACGAAGTAAGCACATCCCCACCATGGCTAAGAACAGTCGTATAGATACACTTTTTTTTGTATTTGTATGGGATCTATCTATGACTATTTAAACTGGGCGATACTGGATAGCTGGACTTGGAAAAACATCTTTGCTAGCACTACCGCGTAGAGCCAATACCTTCACTTGCTATTTGAATCAATAAAACTTGTATTCTTAATATGGTATTTGCTTGATCTAAAATTTGTATTTACCCTTGGCTAACTGTAAGCAAGAAGGGGTCGTGTACGGAGTGTCGCTACCGATGTCACTCGACATTCGACCGCGGCTTTGGACTAACTATGCTTCGCTTGAATAAGACGACAACTGATGAGCCTTCCATCTCCTGACGGGAAATTGGGTCAACAAGTAGCTCGTCTGGGACCAGCAGCCAGGTGGGCTTCGCGGAGCTTCAACGAAGACAGCCTATTTACGGCTGCTTGGCCTGACATCACACTGGACTCGCATCGCGACTGCTTCATTGTCCATATATAGGGGAGATGAACATGTAATTCCTTGCTTCCCATATTTGCCCTGATTATATGTAACTGATGACTAATAATAGGAACTCTGGATTCTCGTCCTGCCTTGTGGTCGCCGACCTCGTCCAGCATCCCGGCTTAGCTCTGCACGCTAAGCCCGTTAGATTGGGCCGAAGGAACAGCTAAGCTCGATTGGCTGGATGTAGAGAGTGAAGGGATTGGAAAACATTTTGAAAAAATCTTTGATCTTGGAGTCAGCAACGAACATGCCGTGTACTGCCGCATCTGGTGATGAAGGTGGCGCTGGGACAGGTCGTGGGAACGGGTAGAGAGCTCGGAAAGACGGCCGCGTTGCAGCCGACCCATCTGGTGAGGGCATCCCCACTAAGTCTACTGAGGTGGTAACTAGTGTAAGGATGCTTATGGGTTGCTATTTACTCTTCCTTCCCTTCCCCCGGGCCATTGGTACACTTTTGAATTGGCGTGGCTCACTGATGTGCGAATAGTGATTCTAATTTTTGAGATCTCTAGCGAGTATTCTGACCAAGTTCTCGACCGAAAGGGTTTCTTGTCATGGCTAAAATTGGAGATTCTGATATTGGGCAAAGGTGGAAAGCCTGCATATATAAGAGGAAAAGCTGTTAGTTGGTGGGGAGTGTAATGCCTCTTTGTGCAGAGCTCTACCCCAAGCTTTCATGTAATGGAGAGGCTAATAATAAAGGAGAACGGTACAGATCCAATGTTGCGAGAAAGATGAACTAAATTTCAAGATTCATTGCTGAAGAATATACCCGCGGCTTGTACTTGCACTTGAAAAGCCTCCCGCCCGGAACCCCACCACACAAGTGCCAAAATAGGTGAAATGGCGCCAGCCCGGGGGGACACAAGAGTTTGTGTAAGCATGTCCGGCGAATTTCCAATGGTGGTCTAGCAAATGATCCCAAGGGGTGCCGCTAGGACAAGCAAGTTGACAAGTACTTTTGCCGCAGAAACCCGCAGTGCCGCCCCTCGCTTGCGGCGGTAACTTTTTGGTGCGGGCGACATCTTTTCTTCTGATATCTCATCCCAAAAACCGAGTGGCAAAGTTGGGTTGCTCGAAGCTCACGAATATCAACCATCATGGGATCAGCACCAGAGGAACCGAAGCCCATTGATGTCGCCATCATCGGTGGCGGCATTGGTGGCCTGGCGCTATCGATTGGCCTACAGCAGTACAGCCACATTAACGTGCGCATCTTTGAAGCTGCGCCGCAATTTTTTGAGATTGGGGGTGAGTTGATACTCGATAGGATTATACGTAGTAAAACGAACCTGTACGCCTAACTTCCCGCAGCCGGCGTCTTTTTTGGCGCAAACGCCATCCGCGCCATGTCGCTCATCCACCCCGCCATCGGTGACGCCTACGCCCGCATCTCGACCACGGCCGGCTGGGCGTCCAAGGAGGAGACCTACTTTGACTTCATCCTCGGCCAGGACCTCCACGGCCAGCCTGCGGGCACGTCCGTCTCCTCGCCGCAGCTCGGGCCGCACGAGCGGCACAGCACCGCCCACCGCGCGCACCTGATTGACGAGCTGGCCCGTCTCGTGCCCGAGGAGAGTGCCGAGTTTGGCAAGCGTCTGGTTGGCCTCACGCGGGACGAGGCGCGCGGGCGGACCATGATGAAGTTTGCCGACGGCGTCACGTACGAGGCCGACGCCGTCATCGGGTGCGATGGCATCCGCTCCGTGTGCAGGGACTTTGTGCTGGGCAAGGAGAATCCGCTGGCGCAGCCCGTCTTCACGGGAAAGTATGCGTATCGGGGCTTGATTCCGATGGAAAAGGCCATTGCGGCGATTGGAGAGGAAAAGGCGCAGAATCGCTACATGTTTCTGGGAAAAAAGGGCCATGCGCTCATCTTTCCGATTGCAGAAGGCAAGATTATGAATGTCGTTGCCTTTGGCACCTCCAAGGATGGAAAGTGGGAGGGCAACTGGATAAAGCCGATGAAGAGAGAGGACATGCAAGAGGACTTTAAGGACTTTGGCGAAGACTGCCAAAAGATCTTCTCGGTGAGCTTGATTCGACGTGGGTACAAGAAAGGCAGTTTGCTAACATGGTTTCTCTTCCGTTCAAGCTTATGGAAAATACCGATCACTGGGGCATCTTTGATCTCTCCGAGGATATTCCCACCTTTACGTCGGAGCCGCTGCGTCTGCTGCTCCTCGGCGACAGCGCCCACGCCTGCGCGCCGCACCAGGGCGCCGGCGCCGGCCAGGCGCTCGAGGACGCGCACATTCTCTCCCACATCCTGGGCGCGTGCCGCTCCAAGGACGACCTGCTGCCCGCCTTTGCGGCGTACGAGTCGGTGCGCCGCCCGCGGACCAAGTTTGTGCAGTACTACGGCCGCCGCCAGGGCGAGCTGCTGGACCTGCACTGGCCCGGCGTGGGGGACGACCTGGACAAGCTCCGCGCGGTGATTGACGGGCCCATCCGAGAGATTTGGAACTGCGACCTGGAGGCGGAGCTGGCCAAGGCGCAGAAAAAGATGGCCGAGTTGCTCGCCGAGGCTGATGCGGCGAAAAGCTCCCGAGGATAGGGAGATGGCCACGACAGCGAGGCGGCAGGAAAAAAAAAAGGATAGTAGCAACGCTATTTGACGAAGGTGGGACGAATGTGGGACTAATGGGGGAAAATGGAAAAGCTAAATAAATAAAAAAGACGAAACAATAGAAAGAAACATGAAGAGAACTTGTATATACATGAGAGTAACACTCTACTCTTGTCTACTTTCCTGACGCTTTCGTTTGCGAAGTGATGCCTGAGTATAAAGAGATAATCAACGAGACCACCTTCTTCGCAATAGCCGGCTTCTATTTAGTAGCTGGCAGCGGTAACCGGAGCCGAAACCAATATACTCGGCTAGATTTTTGACGCCATGAAAGCCGCGTTAAGTCACTACAGTTCAAACTTTCCTGGTGGTAGTTTAGCGCAACTATTTAATGTTCGTAAAGTTTTCCACTGGTTGAAACTCGTCTTTTATTTGATGGCAACAGTATTTTTATATCTTCCTTTTTTTTTTTTGCCGCGCTTTAAAGCCACCCTTTCTTCGTCGACTTGCTGCCCACCTCATCCCTCTCTCAAAGCCAACCCAAACCACATACAGCACCACGATACCACGATACCACGATACCACGATACCACGACACGAATCATTTTGTTTTAAAATGGCAACCACGTTGTGTGATATGCCTCTTGAAGCAATCATGCGCATCTTGGAGAACTCTCTACCTAGAGATCTCTTGAACCTCATCTCAGCATCACCAGGATGCTTCCAGGTGTACGCCTCCGCGCCGACGTACTACTTACTCCACGCTGCGAAATTGGCCGTTCCTGCGCCGCTTTGGTCTGAGTTTTGCGCGGCCTATTCTTCCACGGCAGGCTTTCGGATCTTTGAGTACCAGGACCAAACGTACTCAGACGCGGTCTGGATGCAGGGGTTCATTGACGATTTTTTTGACAACGTACAAAGCTTCGAGTGTGTCGTCGGAGAGCACAATATCCGGGCAGCCTTGTCGACTTTTTGCAAAATCGACTATTTTGTTCAGGATTTTGTCAAAAAGGCAGCAAAGGAAGCCAGATTTCTTCAGCGGACCCGCACCGACAGCATAACCCCGGGCTCCTATCGCGTATACGACTTCACACGACAAGGTCCAGTAGCAAGGCGGTTTGCCCAATTCGCCTATGGTCTCCCATCCCGGTTCGAAGACGCAGATGGTGATTCCATGGAAGACACTTCATCACTAGAGTTCAAGGTTTCGAATACAGAGCTGGTTCGCCTCTACAGAGCCTTTTTCCGATTCGAGATATACTGCAATTTGTTTCGACCCGTTGAGAGCTATGAACGGGAGAAAGTCTACACTGACGATGAACAATTCTCACTTTTCCTTATACGTCTCAAACCATGGGCTGTGGAAGAGATGTCTGTCGTCCACCAGTACCTGTCGGGAATTGTTGAGACGGCTTTGGAGAGCGTTGACAAAGACTTTGAAGCGCATGTACGACACGTCGCCACCAGGGAGGCGCGCAGGGATCGATCCGATAGGGCCCTCAAGGCAGAACGCAGACGCGAGTCGTATGATCTGAGGATATTCCGGTCCCCGCTGTATATGTTTTCGACCAAGTTCAGGCGTGATGTCACAGCAGCGACACGCTCCATGGCCGCCATCGGGCTACCCTCTCTGTACCGGCTCGCTCGAAGCGACACGCACGAGAGGCTTGAGCTGCTTCGCGACACTAATCCCGATCAGTTTCAATTTCTCAAAGAAATGCCGTCCGGCCGTCCGGCCGAGCTCGATCTGCCCCCCGAGGACTTGGAAAGCGGCTCCGTCGACGACAACGACGATGACACGAACCAGCCCAACCTGGGCTACACAAACTACACGAGGGCCGATGCGAAGGCATATCTGACAGAGGACGAGAGCCACTTTCCGTTTCGCGCCGTCGGATACGTCTTTTGGGACGCGCAGAGGATACGCGGCGCGCTTCTCCGGGACGCGCTCGCCGAGGCGGGCCGGATGAGCACCGAGTTTGTGCGCCGACGCTACGGATACAGGAGGCGGCAGAGCGCGCAGCTCAAAGTGCAGAACCTGCGCATGTCGAGAGATGCCATGGACTGCATCGCGGAGAGATTCGGCGCGTGGGAGTACCTGAACCAGTGGCAGGACTGGGTGAAGCGGGATGGTACCCCGGACTCGGAATCCGGCTGCCGGTGGTGGGAATGTGCAGATCCGTGCAACTATACTGAGATGGGATGAGATGGGTTCTATACGGTTTAGTGCATCTGGCTGGTGTCTATGTCAGGGGACTGTAGCTAGCAACGAAAGGGGGAAAAAGTTTGCGATGGAAGAACTGGGAAAAGTCGGAAATGAAGAGGCAAGCAAAGATTGTCCTTCCTCGTCAGTCTAAGTTTCCTGTGTCTTTACAGATTAATTTATCCGCTTGTATTCGCCTCCATATACATACACGTACATCATTCTCTTGCTAAATTCGAGAGTTCCTACTTGCTCTAGCCGCCTAGAATGCTATGCATAATGTATACCTGCCCATGGGCGCTGGCTTGCGTCCGTAGACCGGCGCCGCATGACCCGCAAGAAACCCGGCCCGGGCCGTAGACGAATTTGTGGCCCGACCCTCCCCGCACAGCCAATTTATAGCAGTCTCATTCTTTTCCCCTGGCTTTTGGACTGTCTATTTTGCCAGCTAAAGAGTGCCATATGTCGTATATGTGGCTAGAAACACACTCGGCCAACCAAGTACACAAACAACGTGAAACTTGATCCCGAGAATATTGTCAGAGGCTAGGGTATAGAAAGTTTTCGCAAATTAATAGTGCTTGATGGCGTTTTATACTTTGGCACGTGGTAGCCTTGGAACTACCAAGACGACGAAAATGGCTTATTTAGTGGCAGAGCCAAAATGCAGCAAAAAGCCAAATTTGGGAGATTGTACGCTCCGGAATTATTTGATCGAATTCTTCAACTTCCCGGTCACCAATTCTGGTGCTGCATTTGTCTCACGCTCCATCCACATCACTTCGGGCCACCTCTATCTAGACAAACCTACTCGACTCTCTGAATCCAACTGCAAAGATGCGCTATCATTACTCCCCGCGTATGTTTCGTTCGCGCCATTGGAAGGATTTGTGGCACAACAACCTCCCCGATCTCAAGGCTACCAAAGACATCGCTGCGACAACAATTTTTGTCGCTTTTGATACTGAGCCATGGTTGGATCAAGATGGAAATAGTCCTGATGATAGAGAGGCATCCGAAATCGGCGTGTCTCTACTGCTTCCCTCGGCAGATCGCGTAGAGCAGCCTTCTGAACAACCTCGGACTCTCGAGGAGGCCCACCAACGATTCTCCATCTCGTCACATTGCATACGTATTCACGGCCGGGGGCGTAGACACCTAGGGGAGCGTTTCTGGCGGGGTGGCAAGGAAACTATTTCGTACGTTGAGCCCGACGGCGTAGAAGACGCTCTCATCAACATTCTCCAGACTGCCCAACAGCCTTTTTGCCCTTCTTCCAGCAGCCCCCTCACCCTCACCCTTGTCGGGTTTGATCTTTGTGCCGAATTTCGTATTCTGTCTCACCAATACCCGCGGTTCCTCAAGCGCTTTACTTCGTGGGTTGATATTCAGGAGCTTGCCAGAGAACTCACGCCACAGAGTACCCAGGCCCCAAGCTTACGAAACACCCTGATCGGAGTGGGATACGAACCCAAGTTCCCAACCAAACCAGCGCGCGTCGATGGACATAATGCCGGGAATGACGCTATGCGTTCCCTCTCGGTTCTTGTCACGCTCTTGTTCTTTTCACCTCGAGGCGAAGATTTAGCCCAGACTTGCTTGGACTACCATGCGAATCGTACTAAGCAACGAGCAAACAAGCAACGCGAAGAAATCAACATGGAGAAACGCGACCTATTCTCCAAGACTTGTCCCAGACCCCGAGAGAGATACCCGTTCCAGGCCAAAGTCGACTTGCCAGGAACTTGTATCATGAAGTGGCAAGACCCGGCTGAATTATGCGAATACTTTCTCAGATATAAACCTGTGGCGGCGGGGAGCAATCGTACACAGGTATTCGGGGGTTGGATCTGCTTGGCCAGCCTCGAGGAGCTCGAGCTATTTGTGAAGGAGGTTGACGGACTGGAGGACGCAGAAGGGAGGGGAAAATGGATCGCAATATCAAGGTATGATCCAAAGGTAGTCTCTGCGGTCACGAAAGCCGAGCTAGATGAACACCTGCGGCAGAAGTCAATCGCCGAGATTGCCGAGAAGAAACGGATGCAACAGGAAAAGAAAGAAAGAGGCGCAGCGTAACACTTGACGTCTTTGCATTCGATTCTTTTTAGCTGCAGGCAATAACACACTTCATTAATGTAATATAGCCTATAGCTTTTAGCTCCCGCTCTAATGGACAGCAATTTGACTTCATACTCCCGCTTCATTAACTTTAAATTCCTGGTCTGTAAGGCCAGCTGCTATCTGTGAAATCAGGCTCTTGAACTGGCGTATCGCCGTAAAGTATGTACATGTAAGTACGGTGGGAACTTATGCAGGCCCGGGGGTAACGACGATCATTACAGACCCCCACTCCGGTTCAAAGGCCAATAAATACCCACCTCTAGTTTCCTCGCCCCGTCTTGATAACAAAGTAAAATAGCTTTCCTTATATAGAAAGGTTGATAATATTGGCGACGCTCGGAACGCCATTGTCGTCCATCACAAACAGCATCCAGTAGCCCGGCAGCAGGATACCAGGGTCCGTCGGCAAAGCAGCCGAGTAGGCCGTATCGGTCTGACGCTCCAGCGTCAACGGCACGCGCCGCTGATCCGTGTTGACCGTGTGCGTGGACGTGCCGACGCGGATCAGCGAGGCCGAGGCGACGCGGCCGCTGGTGCCAATGTCTATGCGACCGGATCCCACATTCGCCGAGGTGATGGAGGGGCGCGCCGCGAGAGACCCGTCGCGGTTGAGGAGGTAGCTGGGGGTAAAGATCTGCCCGTCAAAGTGGTTGGTGTTGCAGTCGCCGCAGAGCCCGCCGCCGGCGTTGAAGACGCGCGCGTCGGGCATCAGCAGCGAGATGCTGTGGTAGTTGCGCGGGATCGAGTTGGGCGCCTGCTGGAAGAAGAGGTCGCGCTCCGGGTCGTACAGCTCGGGCGTCATCTGCGACGTGCTGTCCTCGAACGGGATCGCGTAGCTCTGGCCGCCGGCGATGAAGGTCTGGCCGTTGGGCAGCAGCGTGGCCGTGGCAAAGGCGCGCGCGGACCACAGGCCGTTGCTCGCAAACTTGACGTCGGGGGCCGCGCCGGCGTTGCCGAGCGTGATGATGTGCGCGCCGGTGTGCGCGTTGCTGTTCTGGTACGAGGGCGAGCCGCCGGCGGTGAGGATCTTGCCCTGCGTGGCGTCGTACATGACGGCGATGCCGCACATCGAGTCCGGGTCGTCGCCGCGGTTGGAGGCGCGCCTGCCGGCCGACTGCACGTCGCCGTCGCCGTCGGTGTAGTACCAGTTCATGGCCGTGCTGGGACCGCCCTGGAAGACGGAGCCGTTCTTCCAGCCAAACAGCCAGGCGTGGTTGTCGGAGCGGTACACGCCCTGGGCGTCCTGCGTCAGCAGGTTGGCGACCTTGGCGTTTGGCAGCATCGTCCACGACTTGGACCGCGGGTCGTATATCTCGCCGTCCTTGGGCTCGACCTCGCCGCCGCTCCAGGAGCCGCCAATGGTGAAGACGCGGCCGTCGGAGCACGTGGCCGACGACTGGTAGCCGCGCGGCACCTTCATGTCCGGGCCTCTCACCCAGCTTTGCGACGGAAAGTCGTAGAAGGTCGTCTTGGACTTTGAGTTTCCGCCGGTGACAACGACCTGTCCGGTGCCGTCGATGGAGATGCCCGGACAAAACATGTCGTGGTCCGTGTCATCGACCACCTTGGGCTCGACCTCGTTGGTGGCCGGGTCCCAGATTGAGGTGAAGACGCGGTCCCAGCTGGAGCCAATGTAGTTGTTGTAGGCATAGGCAGACCAGATGGTGATCTTTCCGCTCAGAGGGTCAACCATGCCGGCCACGGGCACGGTCGGGAAGTTGACGGTCAGCCCCCATTTTCCGGTGCCGGCGTACGGGATCGGCCCTGCTTGGGCGTCAAAGACTTGCAGATCGGCAATGCTTGTCCATGGGTTGCCTGCGGTTTCCGTCAAGGCCCTGATGCGTACATAGCGAATCGTTCTGGTTTCAAAATTGGCGTACTTGGTCAGCGCGTCCAGGGCCCAGTTGCCCACGGCCACAAGCTCCCAGTTGTTGCCGTCTTGGCTGACGGTGACCTCGTGTCGGGCGATCCAGCCGTTCCGGTTTCCGTCTTGTCTCGGCAGGGCGGATATGCCGTTGACATTGCGCGAGGAGCCCATATCCAGCGTAATGGTATGAGGCGGCGCAGGTGCCGAGTCGGACCACTGCGTGTGCCAAAATGTGCCGTTGTCGCCGTCAATTGCTTTGCCGCATTCATTGCCAGCCTGTTCGCTGTCGCAGGTGACAGTCCATCCCGCGCGATCAATGAGCCGGCCATTGGTTGGCGGCGCAGCAAAGAGCTCGTTTGCATTTGGGTTCTTTCCGAAATGCTCCTGGGCGGCAAGGTTGATGCCGCGCGTGCGAAGAGGAAGTTTGGCTCCGTGGACCAGAGAAGCACTACTCAGTCCACAGAGAAGCCATGTATACAAGCTGACTGCCTTCATTTTGAGCTGGTAAAGAACGGAACGGGATAAAAAGCCTAGCCGGTTGGGAAGGTCGCGGTCCGGGAGGAGGGACGGCAGCGTGTTATACAAATCGCAGCCGCCATATACCGTCGTTGGGCTAATGCAGGAGGACTTGGTTCTCCGGCCCTAGCAGCACGGAGCAGGTGCACAATGACGGCAGCCCAGGAGGACCAATTTTCAAAAGTGGATAATTTGATTTGTTTCTCTAGCAGGAATAAAGAAAAATCAATTACAAAATACGGAGCCAGCCAGCCAATTGCTTTTCTGGCGCTGGCGGGCTGAAAGCCACGCGCCGACGGGCAAGTGTATCTTGTGTCTCCCCCGGGAACTGGGCTGCATGAGGCTGGCCTTTGACATGACATGGATCATAACATTAAACGGGGGAACGGATCGAAGTACAAGGGTGGGTATAGAAGCCGAAAGCATGCCGTGATTGGGGCATCAATGCTTCAGGTGTTGGGTCTCTCTGTCGGGCTTCTCCGCCTCGTATCTGCCATTGGCAGTCAATGTCTTTGCGTGGTTTGCAGGGACTTTTCGGGGTGTTTACTCTTGTCTCACACTGCCGAACAGGATTTCATCTGATCGAGAAAGTTATCGCCCCTCTTCACTAGCAGCGTAGTTATTCCGACGTCTAGTACAGATTACATACGTGAAAAAAGTAGACGAGGGGGGCTTCAAAAGGCGACAGGACGGGCCTGCATGAGTTGCCATGTAGTAGTTGAGTAATTCCCGGCAAGGACGGAACCGTGCCACTGTAACCTGCCACACACCGGGAAGCTGGGTACTTGGCTTCAGCCTAGGATGGCAAATCCATGCCTACCTGGTCCAAACAACGATGGAATCTAAGGCTCAGTGAGGAGTACATGGTGCAGCACACGAGCAACTTGGTGGACCAAGTCCACAGTAATTCACTAGCCAGGGTGTGACGGGCTAAGATAGTCGGGCGCGTTGCCACGTCTGTGCAAGGCGAGTCGAGGGCTGCGGAGAATACCTCTGCGCTTGTAATTTGGTCTGTATCACGGGAGGGCGGCAAAGAATGGAGAAAGGCTGCCGTTGTTTGTTTAATAATAAGATGAATAATAACAAATGCCGTGACGCAGTTGTCAACTTAGTGCGTGCGTCAGTGTTCACCTCCTTTGGCAGGGGTTTAAAGCACTACTCAGTTACAAAAAAAGAAATATGGGCAACAACGGAAAAAACGGAACGCCTCATGCAGGTAGCGTGGTGTTGATCGCTGCTTCCTGGGAGGGCTGGCCAATGCATGTCTCTGCAACAGAAGAAAAGACAGAACACGACCTGAACAGTCCCCAGTCTTGGCACCCTCCTTGCTTGACCATTGTCCTTTTTCCCTTTCCCTCTCGGCGCCCAGAAGAGGCCTGAGCAGAGGCTAGAAAGTGAGCCAAGTACTGGTATGTCATCGGGCCACGGTAGTCACGGAGCAGGATGCCGCACCAATACTAGTTGCTTCACTGCCCTCCCCATTCGATTTCTAGTGCTCCCACCGAGACAGGGCTATTGGGATTAGCGAAATCCCAGCGCGATCCAAGCTAGCCAAGGCTGGGATACGAAGTACATGGTTATTAATAGCCTAAACTGGACGTGGTCTAGCACACTCACCCAATCAACTAATCAACCAGGCGGGGGACAGCTCGGCCCTCCATCAGCCATCAGCCGCATCGAAATGATTATATACCAGTACTTGGCTTGCAGCTCAGCCAGCCTGGAAAAAAAGTTGCGAGGTGTGCTGCAAACACAGTTTAGCGGCCGAGTTGAGTGCGCGCGGCGCAGCTGACAGTCTTTTTCTGTCTCTCTCTCTGAGTCTTGGAGCAAAACTAGTCAGCTGAAATGTCTATGCTTCATTCCAACTGGTTTTACCGGTCGGCAAGCCAGAGCCGGGGGGCTATTGAGTCGCTGTTTTGTCTCGAACGGGATGAGCCAGAAAAACAGGGACTCGAAGGGGTCACCCTTGTTTCTTACTGTGTCCAATTGGCCAAGTAGCGTCAGCCCGAAAAAGTTGGCGCGACGCCGGCGTACGGGCGCGCGCGGGGGCGATTGGCTTCATCGCGCAAAAAGTCTGGCCCGCGAGCCCATTGTGAAGGGGGCGGGGAGGGTGAGAACCGGGAAGAAACAAAGCCGTGCGCCGGGAAAGGATGGCTACTGGTACGCTCATCTCATCCTGATAAAATTGATGTTTGCGCTGGCCCGAGACCCAATCTCGACTTAGTTAGCGTCTGAGCATACAGGTAGTTGGGATCCGTCTGATGATGAGTCTCGTCCTAAGTCAGACGAGTTGGCATCGCGTGGTTGTGGTGTGCAACAGTTCCAAGTAAATAAAAACAAAAGCTGCAAATGGGCAATGCATCATGGTTCAATCTAAAACTTTGTGAGACATGTATGCATGGATGTTGGAGAAACTCTAATAAATACGACTCGGCACTCGACAGTTATGGGCACATCTTTTACTTACCCAGGCAGGGCCATGTACTCTTAGCAGGAAAAAGATGACCATTTCATGACGAATGCAGTTTCTGCGACAAACACTCCAGACTGAGTCAGTGCAATGCACCGCAATCAATACATGCTCAGCTCTCCAACGGCAATGCCACCGCGCCAAGAGCCGACCTGCAACTCATTGTCCAGGATGCAGCTGCATCTACCCGGTCGTCTGCCTCGCCAAAGCGGGCCAAACGCCAAGATGGGCAAAAATAATCATCAGCCAATCCCCAACATGCCATTGTCTTTTGATCTGGCGTGACGGCCAGCCGCATAGCAGACCCCCCCAATCTTTCGCGTCCTTGTCCTCCGAGCGGTTCATGGGCCGAGCCATACCGCCCATCCACACCAAAAACTCCAACGGCTGGCTTGGCCGCCAACCCGAGCATGGTGGTGGTGTGGCTGGCTATGGAATGATTTAGAGGGCGCATTTACAAAAGTGAGACAGCGCAATAGGCACAGCGTAACATGCACAGCATAACTGGGCAGGAAAGCCATAGCTCAGTACAGATTACATTATCCGACGTGACGTAGCGTTGCTCCGTTTTCTTGCACTGATAAAAACCCGCGTTGCCGCGGGTTGCGATGACGGCTTTGACAACCCGGGACCATAGTACATCCCAGCTATACGGGGATCGGCGACACTTGGCCAAGTCGAACCCACCACTTTTTGCACATCCCCACGAAGGCGTTTCAGGGCTGGCTCAGCCAGCAAGCCTCTTAATTTATTTGTCAAGCTGCTCTCTGGGGGAGGGGGGGGCAGGAGGAGAGCTGTCTATGCGCAGCGAGTCGTTACCCTACACCCCCATGTCCTTGTCCTTGCCGCGAACTGGACGAGGGGATCTTACGATATTTCCCTGCACGGATTGACAGTTTTGTCTAAATGAGACGCAGGAACCCGCGAAACTTTTTTTGTTTGCCGTAATAAGCCGTCCCATGGTCATAACAAAGAGAGAAACAGTGGTGGTGCGACAACACGCGTGGACTTTGAATCCAGGCAGCTATGTACCAAAATACCACTTGTGGGTGTGTGAAACATGTATCAAATCCTCAATGGAGCGAGCGTTTATTTGAGAAAACTTGAAATCTATAAAGTTCTTGTCTGGACCAAACTACTTTGTTGAGTGCACGCATGCGTGCCGATGCGGGAGCCGGCAATAAGTCCAATCTCCGGCTTCATTCCTTGTGCCCCCATGAGACATATTCCGTCCAAAGCATTTATCATGCTTGTGAAGCCGCTCCATACCGCTTTTGGCTGTCGACATAGTTGACAAGGCTGGCGCGAAGCATCGCAACGAGGTACTAACACCGCCATCTCCGGCATGTCCGAAAACCATCGTGCACAATCCGACACAGGATAGTCAGCTCGGTTAGAGTAGACGGTGTAAATAGAACCAATATCATCATTATGTTGATGGAATGAGATTCCTCAGCAGATTTCCTTCGTCAAAACTAACCATCTTAGACGTGTCTTGCCGATGGCCAAGGTGTATGCTAAAGATCAGCCTAAAGGCTTCTGTAACCGAATTGAGCGAATTGTAATAGTTGGAGTACACAGCGATTTTCCATTCAATTGCCATTTGTATGTTTGCTAACCACGTCAACCAGGCTAGTGCAAGAATCGGCAGTCACATCACCAAATCATTGATGGATAATGGCAAACACGAAATAACCTTCATTACAAGGCTGGACAGCGATGGAAAACTACCAAATGGCCCTAAAGTTGTGAAAGTTGACTACTCTGGCGATGATATCAAGACACTCGTAAACGCTCTGCGCGGACAAGACTGTCTCATTGTCTCCATGGCGGTGACAGCGCCGCCAGACACGCTCAGTAAATTCTCCAGGGCCGCTGCGCAAGCACAAGTCCCCTATATAATGCCCAATTGGTTTGGCATCGGCCCAGAAAACGATGCGGTTGCGAAAGAAGAAATTATTGGTAGCAGGATGAATGCCATTGTGGCTGAGATAGCACAGCTATGTGTAAGTGCATATCTCCTGCTGGGCAGCCAATTCTGGTACGAGTTCAGCCTGGGCGGCGGCCCGAGCCGATACAGATTCGACTTTACCAAGCAATTTCTGGTCCTGTTTGACGGCGGCGACAAGCCAATGAACACCACGACCTGGCCGCAAAGCGGACGGGCGGTTGCGGCGCTCTTGAGTCTAAAGAGACTGCTCGAGGACGCACACGACAAGGCGACGACTCTGTCCCAGTTTGCCAACGGAACTGCGTACGTGCGTAGTTTTCATGTCACGCAAAGGGATATGTATGAAAGCGCTAAGCGTGTGACAAGGACGACAGACGCTGACTGGACTTTTACCCACGAGTCGTCCCAGGCTGGCTTTGAAGAAAGCAAGGCCAAGGTCAAGGCGGGCGATTTCATCGCATTTACCAAGATGCTCTACAGTCGTGTTTGGATGGATGATGCGGCGGATCTCGAAGGACGGGTGGGAAAGTTACACAATGAGGCGCTTGGGCTCCCGGTCGAAGACCTGGATGAGGCGACGGCGGAGGCTGTTCGTCTGGCATTGGCTGGGGAGACTCCATTTGGGCATTGAAGGCATTGGGACGATTGGTGTGTAGTACAGATGATATAGTAGAGCTACAATATATAGTGTAACACGAAAGCGATACAAGAATATATGCACCTTTGTGCCGAAGCTGCACGATGACCTAAACGACTGTCCTTGGGTAGCAACAGGGAGCCCGATCACATATATGCATGCAACAACCTATGCACATCTATGTCGTTCTAGATGCCAAGTTCCCTTTCTTCTATATACGAAACCCGCACTTTATATAATCCTTTTTGAGAATGTCGAAACCGGAATACTGGGTCGTCTTGGTCGGTCGTGTGCCGCGTACCACAATCTATTCATCATGGTAGTTCTTGTTTTCTTGGCCAGGACAAGGTACAAAACCCAAGGGCTAATGCGCCAGCGAAACAAACAGGGCGGACGTACATCCCCGCGTGGCAGGATACAGGCACAACTACCACGAGGGCTTTCCCACCCTGGAGCAAGCCAGAGCATGGCTGCGCGAAATGGGCGTACAGGCGCCGCTCGAGATCCTCAAAAAGGGCCACGGAAAGACGCAGCAGCGGCGCACAGAAGGCCATGGGATGTTTTATGCCGTCGCAAACGGGAGACAGGTTGGTGTATACACGAATTGGAGGTAGAAAAAACACAAACAAGGGCCAGGTTATGTTCCGAATCAGTCCCATCGGGGTTGCTGACGCGCTGTGTGCAAAAAAAAAGCGACTGCAGACGACAGACGGAGGGCATGGACGGCGCATGCTACGACAGCTTTCCGACGCGGAAAGACGCCGAGGCCTTCATCAAGGACTGGAATCAGGCGGTCGCCGAGGTCTACATGATGGAAATCAAAGCGGCGCTGGATAAGGGCCTGCGGCCTTGGGATATGCAGTTTGACGTGGCCGGGCTGTTTCAGAAGGAAGCGGCGGTAAAGGCGGAATCACCGGCCGTGAAAGCGGAGCCTACGGATGAGGTTGACTTTGGAAGGCTTGGCCTTGGTGAATAGAAACATGCTGCGAAGCTCGTTGATATACATCAACCAACGCCTTCTCACGGGTAACGAGCATGCTCTACACACAATTTTCAGCATCAACACCATTTGCTTAAATTATACTTGCTCAACTGCCTCTTGTCAGTCACTTTTTTACTCAAGATTTTTTAAATTTCTTCAAATTTTATTCTTCATCCAAACGGGTATGCAAGATGTTCACTCTTGACTTGCAGCCGAACCGCGGCAGTGAGCAAGTTTATTAGTGGCCCAACTTACAGTGACCGCATGCGCTAAGCCAGGGTCAGCAACGGCGTGGCGTGATTGGCCGCGCAAAGGCTTAGAAATCCAACTCCAACAATTTATCCTAGTCGTCACCTTTCGAGGTTCAGAATTTACCCCAACATCACGTCTCTCCTTGTCGCCAGCGTTACAAAAACAATCCGGATCGCGCTACACAATTCGACACAATGGATGCCAAGATTCCGTCACTCCGTACGCCGCCATTCCCTCATCCGCGCTCGCTCGCTCGGCCGCTCTCCCAGACTTTTTTTCCTTGGCGCTGACCCGTGCCTAGCTTCCGCCGCTCCGGCCGCTGCCTCCAACGACAACGCCTCGCGCCCCAAGGTAACATCTCCTCGAAATCCTCTCTTTTTTCCCGAACCTATATATACAGGGAGAAAAAAAAACGGCGGGTACTGATACAATTGATAGCCGTGCTGCGTCTGCAAGGACGAAAAGGCCAAGCGCGACGAGTGCATGCTCTTCTCCAACGCCAAGGATCCCCAGGCCGACTGCCAGTCGTTTGTCGCGCAGTACAAGAGCTGCATGCTCGGTTTCGGATACAAGGTTTAGAACCCGAAGAAAAGAAATACACCGACCGAAATTACGAGACGATTATAGAAGTGCGACCACCCAAGTTTCGCCTGCGTGGCGCAAGTGGGAAAGGAAACAACAGTCTACGCCCCAGAGCTGTGTACAACATTTATACAATTACGAAAAATAGACCCGGTCAGCGATGCTACGGGAAACTTTAGTCTCCTCTTTTTATCATGGGAAAGCCATTTTTGGTGCTAGCAAAAAGCCTGGCAAGGCAGGAAACGGAACCTGTATAATAGAATCACCAAAAGAAACTGTACATCATCACCCTTACGCCCTGCCATTGTGGCACGCATCATCTTCCCTCTTGATCATCTTGTAGCAAGTTGTGCACTTCGCGCTCCTTTACGTCGTAGACTGCCATCATGTGCTCCTCGAGCTGCGTCATAGCCGTGTTCATACCCGCCACCACGGCCATCATGTCCCCTTCGATTGCGTTTCGTTTCTGCACCGACTTGGCAATATCGGATAGAATCTTGACCTTTTTGTGCTTCCTAAACACACCTGCTTCAGCGTTTGTCATCTGGAAAATTGGCGATTTCCTTTTTTCGCCTGTAGGCAATCACAAGTTTTACCTCTGCCGTTCGTGCTCTTCGCGTTCTTGGGACACTTGCTGCTTAATGGCGTCCAGATCGGCAAGGACTTTGCTGACCACGTCCTTCATCTTCTCGTCCCGCTCCTTTTTCAGCTTTTTGTCAGAGTTAGTGGCCGAATTGGTGCATGTCTAGAGGCGGTGGACAAATACCTGGAAGATCCGCTGCTGTGCTGCGATGGCGGTAGAGGTACCGTCGGAATCCGCAGTGCTTCTAGATGTAGTACGTCTTGCCATTGCAAATTCCGATAACAACAGAATAGGATTTGAGAGTGCCAATCTTAGTTGTAGATGCATGGATCAAGGCAGAGGCAGTTTGCAAACGGCCACATCAGCGGACTAATAAGCGTCTGCCAGCTGGCGGGCCTACACCTTTAATCCGCAGCACATTGGTCTTTAAATCAAGATTGCCTATTAAAGTCTTATTCACCGCATTCCACTTGTCCTTTTTGTCCTTTTTATATACTTCAGAAACACCTGTTTTTTGGTATTATCATACATCATCCTAGTAAGGTTGATACTCTATCTCGTAAGGGCAATGTCGTCTATTCTCAGAATCATCTTCACCGTCTCCGCCGCCAGCTCAATGGCGCTTGTGCTGACCAGCAGCGGCTGCAGCACGTTCTCCTTGGATATGTTGGAGTTGACGCCACCCGACTTGATGCTGACACCGGCGCTCTTCTCGCCCATCTCGTGGCGATGTCTTAGGTCAGTGACGACTTTGATGCTGTTGAGACCAGCATTCTCGGCCAGAGTTGTGGGGATGACTTCCATGGCGTCGGCAAACGCCTTCCAGCAGATGGCCTCGGTGCCGGTCAGGCTGCGGGCCTGCTTGGCCAGCTGTGCCGCAATCTCAATCTCAGGAGCACCACCACCCGCAATGAGGGCCTTCTTCTTGACGAGACAGCGGACGACGCAAAGAGCGTCGTGCAAGCTTCGCTCGGCCTCTTCCAGAATCAGGGAGTTGGCACCACGGACGACGATCGACACAGTCTTGCCGGTAGCCTTGGCGCCCATGACCTTGACCATGCGCGCGCCGGAAGACTGAACCTCCTCGACCAGATCAGCAGTACCCAGCTTATCCTCAGTGAAGGAGTCGATATCGGCAACGGGCTTGCAGCCAGTCGACTTGCAGATGAACTCGACCTCGTCGCGCTCAATTTCCTTAATGGCCAGAATTCCGAGCTTCGCGAGGAAATGCAACGACAGGTCGTTAACGGCGTCTCTGAGAATCGACTTCTGGATGAGGAGGACGTTGCACTTGGCCTTCTTGATCTTCTTGGCCAGGTTGAGCAGATACAGACGCTCCTCCTTGACAATCTTGTCCATCTGGCGGTAGTCGTTGACCTGGATAGTGTTTTCCATCTGCATTACAACAGTCAGTACGTATAAATCAACCAAGCCAGTCCTGCATCACCTACGTCGGGTTTGGGAGCGCTCAGCTGGAACTGGATAAGACCAATCTTGGCCTTCTCCATTCTAGTAGGCCCGCCAGCGTTTTTCAATACGGGTTGGTTGAGAACAAGGCCGTCAACCAGCTCGCTGTCTTCGATTGTACCCCCAACTTTTCTGATGATGCGAATGTTGTTGAGGTCGACATTCTCGGCCGTCTTAAGATCGATCGTCTTCGTCACAGCGTTGACGGCCATGGGGCCGAGAAGGTTGGCGTACTGAGAAACAATCTTGGACGAGAGAGATGTGTTGGCAGCTTGCAGCAGCGAAGCAGTGTCGGTAAGAGAAATGGGCTGGGACATGTCGTGAAGGACTTCGACAGCAGCGGCCGCGGCGCGCTGGAAAGACTCGGAAATGACGGAGGGGTGGATGCCCTTGGACAAGAGGCGGTCGGCGGCACCAAGCAAGCTACCGCAGATGACGACGACGGAGGTGGTACCGTCACCAGCCTCGACATCCTGAGCACCGGAGAGATTGACCAGCATCTTTGCGGTGGGGTGCATAACTGACATGCTCTTGAGCATAGTGTTGCCGTCGTTCGTGATGATGGTCTCCCCCTTTCCGCCGCGAATCATCTTGTCCATACCACGGGGGCCGAGAGAGGTGCGCACGGCATCCGCGACAGCTGCATAGAGCAGTTAGTGACATTCGATATGACTTCGAGTAGTTGGCTTTGCGTTCGTACCTCTGGCAGCGACAATGTTTGACGAGCGAACAGCCATTGGCTTTTCCTTATCCTACACGATTGTTAGTGGGGGAGCTCCCGGAGCTTGCTGCGCGTCTATACTGACTCTGAAGGTGGCATTTCCTCCCTGACCACCGCTTTGAACCTGGGGCGCAGACATTTTCAAGAGAATTCCTAGACGTGAATTCGCAGAAATATCTTGTTGGGGGCGCGTTTGTTGATTGAACACAGAAACGCTGGTCCACAGGCAGCATTCAATCGAAATATCCCACCTTGTACCCTACTCCGCCATTAGCACCACCTGGAAATTTTGGGCGCGGCGGTGGGGATTATCCATCTTCCGCCACCTTCCATCCTGCGCTTTGTCTGCAGCGTGCATGTAGTCCCAAAGTGGCCTAGCGCGCTTAGGTACGCCCTCAGCAACCTGGCCAGCCACTGGAGCTCTCAGGCAGCTGAGATTACGGAATGCTCCTCTGCCTTCGCTCCAGCCAATCCATCACCAACACCACACCGTGCGCCTTTGACGTCGCCGCACCTGAATCTCGATCACAATTACCGTTGCCGCCTGTATTTCATTCTCCATCACCGAACCATACACCCCGAGACTGGCGGCGCGTCAACCGTGCGCGTTCCATCATGGTAAGCATCCCATCGCCGTTGACCTAGCCTCGGACGCCATGTCACTGACCACTTCAGCCTTCCGCCACCGGACAAAATTGGGAGAAGTACCAAAAGACATTCGCCGACGATGAAGTAGAAGAGAAGAAGATCACACCTCTCAGCGATGAGTATGCGCTCGATACCCTAGCGGCTTTGCTGTCGCCCTGCTAACCGCCACCAGGGATATTCAAGTCCTCAAAACATATGGCGCTGCGCCGTATGGAGCTGCGCTAAAGAAGCTCGAGAAACAGATCAAGGAGAAGCAACAAAGTGTTGACGAGAAGATTGGTGTCAAGGTATGCGCATAGATTCTTGATGCCGTGCAACACCGAATGCTGACAAGTGTAGGAATCCGACACTGGTCTGGCACCACCACATCTCTGGGACACTGCGGCCGATCGCCAACGAATGCAGGAGGAGCAGCCCTTCCAGGTGGCTCGATGCACGAAAATCATCTCTGACGAAAAAGGTGACGAGTCTAAGAGCAAATATGTCATTAATGTCAAGCAAATTGCCAAGTTTGTCGTGCAGCTCGGCGATCGAGTCAGTCCTACCGATATCGAGGAGGGCATGCGGGTTGGTGTCGACCGAAACAAGTACCAGATTATGCTTCCCCTGCCTCCCAAGATCGATGCCAGCGTCACTATGATGACAGTCGAGGAGAAGCCCGACGTTACCTACGGTGATGTCGGTGGATGCAAGGAACAGGTCGAGAAGCTCAGAGAAGTTGTCGAGATGCCGCTGCTATCACCAGAGCGCTTCGTCAACCTTGGTATCGACCCTCCCAAGGGAGCCCTACTGTATGGTCCTCCCGGTACCGGAAAGACTCTCTGCGCCAGAGCCGTCGCCAACAGAACAGACGCCACGTTTATCCGAGTCATTGGTAGTGAACTGGTGCAAAAGTATGTCGGTGAGGGTGCTCGAATGGTCAGAGAGCTTTTCGAGATGGCCCGCACGAAGAAGGCGTGTATCATCTTCTTTGACGAAATCGATGCTGTCGGTGGTGCTCGTTTCGACGACGGCGCTGGTGGCGACAACGAAGTTCAAAGAACTATGCTGGAACTTATTACACAACTGGATGGTTTCGATGCGCGTGGCAACATTAAAGTGATGTTTGCCACCAACAGACCCTCGACTCTCGACCCTGCGCTGATGCGTCCCGGCCGTATCGACCGTAAGATTGAGTTCTCGCTGCCTGATCTGGAGGGTCGCGCCAACATTCTGCGCATCCACGCCAAGAGCATGTCGGTCGAGAGAGACATTCGCTGGGAGCTCATTTCGCGACTGTGCCCCAACGCCACTGGTGCCGAGCTTCGCAGTGTGTGCACGGAAGCTGGCATGTTTGCCATTCGGGCCAGAAGAAAGGTGGCCACGGAGAAGGACTTCCTGAGCGCTGTCGACAAGGTCATCAAGGGTAACCTCAAGTTTAACTCTACTGCTACATATATGCAGTACAACTAGAATAGCGTATGGACTGCAATCATAATGTACGAGTACAAGCCGGCAAGGGTGCCATGGGATTGTGTCTCTAGCTTGGTAGTTTGGAATTCGTTACTACAGAATAGACACGGCGTTTACGCAAGATTGATCGTGTCACGATGTGCATATTTCTTTTTTGCGAAGTCAATGGGTATTTCTTTGCTATGTATTAGACCTATGGTGTCTTTATACAACTAAGCCCATAGCATGATGACTCGCCAAAACCAAAAACGCCATCCAACCATTACCACCCAAACGCCGTCCTGAGATGTGGAAAAAAAAAATGCTGTTATCTGACCCAGTGTATGTGATGATGTATAGAAGGGTGCAAAAGACAAATTGGGTATCAGAATGTCATGTCTTCCGGTGCTTCGTCCCCAAAGAGACACCCGAGGCAGACGACTTCGCCTTCAGGTCCCTTTTCCACGCAGCAGCGGCTGCACACCACGGAGCGGTGCCCGCCGGCCGCCCAGTTTTGGGCCGGGTCCCATCTCTGCCTCGTCTGCTCCTGCGGTGTCTGCACCGGCGGCGACCGGCCATCAGGGTCGTTGTCGTCGTCGTCCCCCGGTGCGTCGGCGTCCTCCATGTGAAACGAGCGCGACAGGGCCTCCTGCTCGGACAGGACGGACGCCATGTCGCCGCGGCCGTGGCACTGGCGGATGCAGACAAAGCATGTCTGCGCACGGCAGCCCTCGCACTGGGCAAACGAGTCCAGGTCCGACTTCTTGGTCGGCCGTCGATGGCAGATGTGGCAGGCCGCCACGACGTTCTTGGCGGACCGATGCTGCGTCGAGGCGAACGTGGATTGATGTGTCTTTTGTTTTTGTAATGGCTGGGAAGGTCGCCGGCGGTGGCAAGGCGTCAAGTCGGCGCTGTTGCTGTGTAGATGGCCGGCAGCATCGTCTTCGCTGTCGAGCCGCGTCCGCTTGGGCAGAGGCGCAGCCATTTTTCGCGCCGAGATGCTGCTGCCAAAAGGGTGGTGGTCGCCGCCCAAGGAGCCGTTCTCGTCGGCGCGGTAGAGCGTGAAGAGGCTGCGGTCATTGTCGTCGTCGTCGTCGTCGTGATCCTGCCATCGCCGCTTACGAGCGGGAGGAGGAGGAGAGTCGTCGCCACCAACAAACGGCATGGCGCTGCATTGGCCCCGTGCAACGGGTCCCTCGTACGCGTGCGACAAGGAGAAGCTGGTGCTTTTTTTCGTAGAATATCTGTTGTGTGCAGGAAATAAGAAAAAGGAAGACGTAGGCAGCCCCAGATTGTCTGGTAGAAAGCGTTTGTTGGGAGGCGGAAGGCGGGATTGCAACCCTTAATATCGGGCAGGAGAATGATTAGGCCGGCAAATGGAGTCGTTTGCTGCTTCAACGTGGAGGCTGGAGTGGCGGCGTTAGCTCTGCGCGAACCACCCATGCCACCCAGTAATAGCACACCAATGTGGGTAGTGGGCCACTTGCCAGGCACCCGGCAGCACTAGCCTACAGATGCCTGGAGCGCTGTTTATTATTTACAATAAAGCCAAGTGCGGCGGTTTGGGCTACCGAGTCGGGTGGTAAACGTCGCCGCCTTTGGTGAAAAAAACAGATACCCATCTTTGACTTTCAGCTCAACCACACTGTCCTGGGAACGCTGTCATGTCAGGGCGGGAGGATGGCAGGAAGATGGGCTGGCGCTGCTGGTGGATGTCAACCACAGTGTATATCCAGTGATCCACTGGCAGCCATCCGCCAGGCACGACAGCCTCCTGTGGCCAGCGCACGGAGGACACCCGTTGCAGGAGACAGTCACAATATAGTACCTACCTAGACAGCCGTGATTAGTCCTGTTCTATTTTTTTCTACATTCAGCCGGTCGCTCTCCCCTCTCCGGTGTACTCTTCTCAATCGACTATTGTGGCACTACATAGATTGTGTTCGTTCCATTTGATGTTACCCGCTCAAAACACGTCTCTGCCGTAAGAAGTCGATTTTTGGTACTAAGAATTCGACATGTTCATCTCGACGTTATAACTCATCCCGGCGGTTTTTGTCTAACCATGCTTGATACCACATGTCAACATAATCATCAGGGTCCCGCTCGGGAGGCTCTTTATAATCGACACAGTACTTGCGATCCATCATAGATCTGCGCCAAAAAGCCGCGCCCCGCGCGGCAGCAAAGGTCGGCTCTTCTGAGATGAGAAAGGTAAAATTCGCTGGAGGTCCTGTTCCAGGAAGGCCAGGTTTTAAACGGTCAATGGCATTGCCCACGGCACGTTGAAGGTCGGGATTGGGCGCGCCCTCGCCCGCAAGAACCAGGGTATAACTGGCATCGTAGTCGTCTCCATTCCTGGCGTAGTCAACCCAACGCGCCACAAGATAGTCCTCAAATTTGTGCCAAAAACTTTGTTTGTCAGATGCACTGTCCTGCCGAAGTAGTCCAAAATCGGAATTAATCGTGCCGAGACGGGCACCAATTGGGCTGTTAAAGAAGCAGGTGGCGGCCTGAAATGAGGTGTACAGGGATTGCTCTGTGAGGCTATCTATGTTAGCATGATAGCCCATCAAGAATCCATTGATATATTTACGTAATCAGATATATAGTCTCGTCTGTGTATGGACTTTGGTGAGACAGCCTGGGGCCAAAGCAGTACAGATTTTGGCAAAGCTGTTGCCCGTTGGCTGTCAGGATGGCATTTGCTTCGGCGATGTACGAAGCTTCCATGTTCTCGAAGATGACGTTCGGGAGTCCTGCGCTCTCTCGGGTTTGCCGCATGGTGCTCCAATATATGTCCGACGACTCTTCTTCGCTCCAAGCCAGCATGTAAGGGGCCCCGATACCGACGGTTTTTGGGAGCGGCGCGCCGAGGACCTCCTCGGAAGCAATGCGCAGCGCACGCAGCATCTTCGCCAGCACCGCTGCCCCGCCGAACTGGGCATATGGCTTGGGCGGCACCGCAAAACTCTTCCACCAGGTTTGTGGGCGCCAAGGGTCGAAGCGAATGCCTGTGTCGCGGAGCAGCGTATGCTGGAGAATGGAGCGGTAGGCGGGCCAGCTGTCGATTTTTGCGATATTCAAGATGGTGCCATTAGGGAAATGAGCTACTGCGGTTCTAAGGCGTGTGTAAGTATTGAACATGAAGCCATATAGTAGAACTACTAAGGAGGTAGTGATGTGATACCCGTAGGACTGCCCAAGATGGAAACCTATAGCGGGACGAGGGTCGATGTCTTCGCCCTTTGTAGAGCAGACCAGATCTGAAAAGGCGAAGACGAGGGTGAGAAGAAGCAACAGCACCCAGAGACGGCTCCGCCAGACCATGTTGTTCTTGTTTGCTGCTGTTACTCTTGTTGTCTGGTGTATTCCGTGTCGGTATCCTGGCATCCAATTCCTGATGCACCCTCCTATGCTGACACGTGAAGTGGTGGCCCCCAACAGCCAGCTAACCTCGAGTACAGTAGGGTACAAACGGTTAATTGTATTTCAATTTTACATAAAAATATATTATTTTAGATCTATATCAGTATTAATATATAACTATTATTTTTAAAAACAAATTACGTTATTCAAAATTCTAATTATCTTAATTGATTGATTATTTGCTATTCAGTAGCGCTAAACTTTTTCATTGAGGAGGCATTATCCCGTCTAGGGAAGCTACTCGCAAGAGTGTAGCCAAAGGACATATAAAGTCAGCGATTGATTTCTTTTGCCAAGTATTTTTCTCTGCCTTTTAGTTCTTTTCTCATTGTTCTCATTTCTCCATTTACTTTGATTCGCAATAAGCCAACCCTCTCAACTGGTCGGCGGCGTTTGCTACGGTTCGTTTGAATTCGCGTCACATAGCTCCGTTTGTGGTCGCTATGCTCGTCAGCGCCGAGGGGACTGAATTTCTCACCAAAAGTCCAAGGCACGGGGTTTGCACTTTTTCGTCTTCTGTCATGCATGATGTAGGCGGATGCATGTCTTGCATCAGCTGTGATGCATCTCCTACATGTAAGCCGAGCGGACAGCGTGCCTATAGCGAAAAGACAACGCAAACACCAGCATGCGGAGGAGTAGGATAGGCCTTCACTATTACGCAACATTAACACCTGCTGTTTGCAGTCTGCGTGAATAAGTACATGCGCCAGCGCTGGAAGTAGCATGCGCGCCCTCCCATGCAGGCGACGACAGACCGAGATGCCTAGAATGTCCGTCGACTGCCAGCTGAGTATAATCGACGCAACTCAGCTGAAGAATAGTAATGCTCCCGCGCCCACCTAGCAAAAATATTGTGCGAGGTCAGCGACGGGCGCAGCCTTGCCGTGGGGCCGATCGGCAATCAAACAGGATCACTCTTTCAGAATTGCGGCCCGTACGTTGCTGGGGGTTATTTGCAAGTGTACATGTCTCTGATTTGGATTGCTTTTGTGCCCTTTGTAACACCGGCTTCCGAGATCGCTGCATATCGGCCAATCGAATCGTCCAAAGGCCGCGGTTCTCGTCCGACATGTGGTAGCTGCGCTCTGCGAGTACCAAGTTTGCCACCCTCTATTGTGTGAGGACTGGTCAATTTCCCCGCCCCCGAACCAGCGTGCCGTTTGCGGTAACCTATTCGAGAATAGATGGTAAAGTAAAAACAATAATAAGTCTTTGCTCAATACATGGCGCACGCGCACGCATGTGCCGAAAACAGTGCTTTGTCTGACAGCGCACTGTACACGTACTCTGCCTCCCTTAGCTTTGGCACAGTGCGTGCTGCACCCACGCTTCCCCATACAATCTCAGCTTCAAACACGACCCACCCACCTCACCAGTTTGCCGCCAGCCTCCTTCGCTTGAACTCTACAACACTCTAGACAGCTTCGCTCCTAGCGCAGGCCGCGTTTTTGCTGTGTTCTTCAAGCAGCGCGCATTATTTCAGTTCGTTTCCCACCTATTCCCTCTTCATTGTCCCCAAGTTCTCTTCCTATCATCTTGAATCCTCCCCTGCCCTTGCCCGGACCCTCCCGTCTCGCTCAAAGCGTGCATTGCGTTTCTATTCAGTCTCTCGTGCCAACTCCTGCGTCCACTGCATCAGCCATCCCTCTTTCTACGCGACTCTACGCGGCGCTCTTTCGCCGTCATCAGCATTTCTCACTTTGTTTTCCGTCTCTGCTCTGGTCGCCTGCTTGCTCTGGAATTCTGTCCGTCATGTGTCCAAGTCTAACCATGGCGCTCCAGCCAATCAATAGGCCTCTTCGCGATTCGACTCGAACTCTGCTACGGTACACTCCCTGACGCTGAGACATCATTATATCGAAATCAGCATCAGTGTCTACCAACCTACAGCGGCGCGTTTCTGAGAGCAGCTAGCTCTCTTCGTGACAATGGACTCGTACTCGTCGTACCGGGACACTAGGGATTCTGGTCGCTCCCCGAACATGGACCGACCGCCTCGCGCCCGGGATGGTTCCCGAGGTAGAGACGATCGTTCTGATGGGTTCTATCGCAATAGATCACCCGGTAAGACTCTTTTCCCTGGAGGCCGGGCAATGCGCTAACCTTTTATGTAGGCAACGAACGACGCGATCGCCGTCGCTCTCGCTCCCCTGTCGATAGATATGAGCCTCGTTCCCGCCGAGATGACCGCGACAGAGACGACAGAAGGCGCGGAGTCTCTCCGCCCTCGAATATTGATCGATATATTCCAAGCCAGGACAATGGACCGACTGGTGCTCTCGTCAACCCCGTGCCGAATCCTGCTCAACTTCCTTACCAAGTAGGATTCTCCTTCTTCAGCGAATGGTGGCGCATGAATGAAAAGGTCAAAGACGATAAAGAGCGCGCTCGTACTGGACGCCGACGAGAGCCTGAACGGCCACGTGGCGCCCGCGAATCGCAAGAGGAACGGGAGAAGGAAAAGGCGTCGATACAGGCGGCCTACGACGGCTATAAAGAAGAACTCCAAGCCAAAATGGCTCGCACTTTTGTCAGTGAGCATAAGAAAGAGCAATGGTTCAAGGAACGCTATGTACCCGAGATTCGAGATGGCTTCAGAGCTAAGCTCAATGAAGTCAGACGAGGTGCCTACAGCCAATGGGAACAAGATTTGGAGTCTGGGACATTTGATGAGTTCTCTTTGGAGGGTATTCCCAAAAGTGAGAGCAACGGCTCAGGAGGAGTCGTCGAAAAGGAAGAGGGCGAAGCGACCGCCACTAACGAAATCCTTGGCGTCAGCGATCTTGTCCCAGCCAACGGCGCGGACATTCGCGATGAGAATCAATTTCAGCCAACTCTCCTTATCAAAACGATTGCGCCCCATGTCAGTCGTCAAAATTTGGAGGAGTTCTGCAAGGAGCATCTTGGAGAGGAAGAAGGTGGTTTCAAGTGGTTATCGCTGTCGGATCCTAACCCAAGCAAGAGATATCACCGCATCGGCTGGGTGATGCTTCACCCGTCGTCCGAGTCTGCGATGCCCATTGATCGGGTTGACCCCAAAGACGGTGACGATGGTGAGGCTGCTGCTACCCCTCCCCCTGCTTCCACAGCCGAAAAGGCACTGGAGGCTGTGAATGGCAAGACTGTCAAGGATGAGGCGCGAGGTGACTTTGTATGCCATGTTGGTGTACATAACCCACCTGGCAACCCAAGAAAGAAGGCTCTTTGGGATTTGTTCTCGGCCCCTGAGCGTATTGACAAAGATCTCCTGCTCGTGCAAAGGCTTGTGAACAAGTACGAGGAGGATTTTGGCTCAGACTTCCAAGCCATCATCAAAGTCGAAGAAAAGGTTGAGAACCTCAGGAATTCGGGCCAATTGAAGCCTGCAATTCCTCCTGCGCCACGCAAAAAGGCCAACAAGCCGAAGGAAGTGTCGATGGACGAGGCCATGGACGATGAGGAGGATGAAGGCATGGCTGCAGAAGATGAGGACGATGAGGGTGCCGTGGATGAAGACGAGGTGGATGATGAAGATATGCTGGTCAAGAAGAAGCAGCTTGACTTACTCATTGAGTATCTGCGACGTGTCTTCAACTTCTGCTTCTTCTGCGTCTTCGAGAGCGACTCTATTCACGAGCTCACACGCAAATGCCCTGGCGGCCATTTGCGCCGCCCTCGGAGCACTCTCTCAAGCTCGGCTAGAGAGGTTGCGAAGGCTAGTACTGATGGCAGCCCGTTCCCTGAGAAGAAGCGTCCTGAAGGCGAAGAGGATCTCGATACAGATGCTGCAGAGATGGACAAGAAAGTCCGCAATACGTCAAGTAAGACCGAGCAGCAGTTTATGCGAGCTTTCAACTGGGTCAGGACCTTTGAGGACAAGCTTCAACAGATTCTGGAGCCGCAGTCGTCGGATATTCGCAAGCTGGGCGGACGTCCAGTGGAAGAGGCTGTCGAGAATGAGCTCATGAAGCACGTTAAGCAGGAAGATGAGCACAAATGGCGGTGCAAAGTTCCAGAGTGCAGCAAATTGTTCAAGGAAGAGCATTTCTGGAAAAAGCACGTTGAGAAGAGGCATTCCGAGTGGCTTGATGGGCTGAAGGAAGAGTTCGAACTTATCAACTCATATATCCTCGACCCATCACATATCGCACCGTCTCGTACTGACGCAAACTCAAACGGACATTTCCCCCAGCCCAATGGCAATTCCGCAGCCGGCACGCCTCGTGGGTTCAGCCTGCAAAACTTCTCGTCCAACCCAATGATGGTGCCAGGCTTCTCAGCCGGTGGCGTCCCCAGTGGCTTTCCAGGCATGCATGGCAATGGGTGGAATGGGATAGATCACGACCGCTCCGGTGGTCCTGTTCGACGCGGAGGCATGTCCAACAGAGGCCAGTATCGCACCGGTCCCTATGACCGTCGTGGCGGTCGCTTCGACGGCGGCCGAAACAACAGAATGGGCGGTTCTCGCTGGGGGGATGGGGCCGGCGCCGGTGCTGGTGGACCACGCGAGGCTGTCCAGGGACGAAGCTTGAAGAGCTATGAGGACCTTGACCAGGTCTCTGGTAACGGCGGTGGCGAGCTGAACTATTAATGATGCGTCACCATTTGATTCGGAGGAGGGGTTGGGTGACTGGCATTTGAAGTTGCGGCACCACTAAAAGCAGTCCAGCGGTTGTTAGTGAATGGCGTTTTCTATTTCCACGGGGAGTGCGGATCACTTGGATCAGAGTGCAATTTGAGCAGGCCTACACCGGCCATGTACTTTACAATAGTCTTCTCAACATATCACATGAAATTTGTTTTTTTGCTTTAGTATATCTGCTATTGAAAAGTCCGCTATCGTTGAGTCAAGTCAGAATGCCCTGGGCATGGTAAATAGACCGCCCCGCCAAGATGCGGCGCGGGACCCGGTCCAATCACAATGGCCGATAAGCCAGCCAACCACTCCAGTTGACCCCACGCCTCCAGACTTTTTTTTCTCTACCAGCGAAATTCGGGGCCAGCGATTTCCATCCATCAACCCAAGCCGGGAGTTTGAATTCAAGATATTCCGCCAAGATGGGCCTGCTCCAGGACAACAAGAGGTAAAAAAAATTGATTTGCTCTTTTCCCGCGCTTTTTCTAACCTGCCTTGTCCCACACAGTCGCACGAAAATCTCCCACGACCCGAACAATACGAAATGGACTCGCGACACCACCACATTCGGCCAAAAGATTCTGCGCTCGCAGGGCTGGCAGCCGGGTCAGTTCCTCGGCGCGCAGAATGTGCCTCACGCGGAGCTGCACTCAGCGGCGAGCGCCTCGTACATTCGCGTCGTGCTCAAAGACGACATGAAGGGCCTGGGCTTTAACAAAGCCAAGGAGGACGAGGTCACGGGCCTGGACGTCTTCTCGGACCTGCTGAGCCGTCTAAACGGAAAGTCCGAGGCCGCAGTGCAAGAGGACCAGAGCGCGCGCCTGGCCGTCAAGACGAACCGCTACGTCGAGCTGCGTTGGGGTCCCATGCGTTTCGTGCGCGGCGGCCTGCTGGTTGGTGATAAGCAGGTGGATGATGAAGCCAGCACCGAGAGCGAGCCGTCTGAGGAGAAGGGGACGGAAACGGCGGTGGCTAGCGTGGCAAGGTCGAAAAAGGACAAGAAAAGCAAGAAGCGCAAGACTGACGAGGCCGACGACGACGAAGAGAGTGACAGTGAGGTGACGGAGAAAAAGGACAAGAAACGACGCGATGAAGACGCCAAGGCGGAGAGGAAGAAGCGCAGGAAGGAAGAGAAGAAGAAGGAGAAGAAAAAGTCGAAAAAGTCGGACAAATCCAAGAGCGAATCCGACGACAACAACGACGACGACGACAAGGTGGCCAAGAAAAAGGCCAAGCAGGAGAAAAAGGACAAGAAGAAGGAGAAGCGCGAAAAGAAGGAGGAAAAGAAGCGCCGCAAAGCCGCCAAAGCCGCCGACAGCTCCGACAGCAGCAGCGACTCGGACGACGACGGCGACGATTCCACCGCCACGCCGGCCGCGAGCTCGGGGACGGCGACGCCGCTGAGCACCCGCAACTTTTCGCGGTCGCGCTACATTGCGCAGAAGAGACGGGCGGTGATGGACCCCAAGGCGCTGGCCCAGATCTTCATGATCAAGGCATAAGAGGAGCCCAGTTTTTTTCTTTTTTTTATCCTTTGGCGTTTGGAACATCCGAGACGAGGGGCTGTTATTATTTTAGGGGGACATTATATACATCATATCGGCGATGGCGTTTTTCTTCTTGTTCTTGTTCTTCGTTTGGGGTATATTCTTCGTTTGGGGTATATTCTTCGTTTGGGGTATATACAAAAAAGTTGGCACCACTTTGAATAAGTAGCATGTTTGCATGGCGTGGCGAGCGCTTAGAACAACTTTGTTACAATACAACCATTTACACTCATGTCCTTGCGCATTTGACATGACTACTGACGAACGAACAAAAGTTAGTCAAAGTTAGTGTTTTTCTCATTGAAATCCATCATTTCCGTCTCGCGCTATTTTTTGATCGCTATGTGAATCAACCTTTTCCATTTCCCAGATTTCTTTCATTTTTTTTGTATTTGTCCTTTATACATTTTTTTCCCATTTCTTTTCTCTCTATTCATGCTGGCCTCCACATCTACTACTCCTTGTCTAATCTGACCGCCGGGTTTCTCTCGATAAAGTTGAGGTCGACCTTGTGGCCCAGCAGCTCGCGAATGTTGGAAATCTTGTACTTGATCATGGTGGGACGCTCCAAACTCAAACCCCAGCCAAAGACGCGCATGTCCTTGGGCAGGCCCATGGCCTCGAGCATCTCCGGGCGGAACATGCCGCTGTTGCCAATCTCGACGAGCTTGCCGAGGCCCTTGTGGTAGCTGAAAATTTCCATGCTGGGCTCGGTGTAGGGGTTGTAGGCGGGCTTGAACTTGAGGTCGGTGATGCCCATTTTGCCGAAGAAGACTTCCATAAACTCCATCAGGCCGCCGAGGGTCAGGCCGTAGTCGGCAATGACGCCCTCGACCTGGTGAAACTCGGCGAGATGGGTGGCATCGACCGTCTCGTTGCGGAAGACTCGGTCGATGGAGAAGTAGCGCGCGGGCGGCGGGCGGCCGTCGGGGCCTTTTTGCGAGGCGAGCTTGTGGAGGAGCGCGGCCGAGATGGACGTGGTGTGGGTGCGCAGGACCAGGCGCAGAGACTCGTCGGCGGCCCAGGGGTATCGGTAGCCGATCGAGCCATACTTGCCGTCCTGGTGCACCTCCTTGACGTTGTTCCAGTAGGCCTCGGTGTCCTGGCCGGGCTCCTGCGGACGCGGCCGATCGGCGACCTTGGGGTCCGAGATGTAAAAGGTGTCCTGCAGATCGCGCGCGGGGTGCTGCTGGGGCACGAAGAGGGCATCAAAGTTCCAGAAGCCCGTCTCGACAAACTTGTTGGCGGGCATCTCCTCGAAACCCATCTCGAAGAAGATTTGGCGGAATTCTTGGCGGACCTTGTTGAGGGGGTGCAGGGCACCGGCATTTTGGTCGGCACCGAGGGCCTTGAAGTTGTAGGGCTTGAAGTTGGCCGTCTTCCAGGCGCCCGTGGTGATCATGTCTGAGGTCAGATCGGTCTCCTCCTTTTGGATCTCGAGGGCAAACTTGGGGCCCTTTTCGACCTTGAAGCTGATGATCTTTTGCATCTTGATGAGCTTGCGCTTCTTGAGATCAGTGAGGGTCTTGGCATCGCCGGTTCGGGCCTCCTTGATCTTCTGGAGCTGTGTCTGGGTAACGTCTTGGATAGAGTCGGCCTGTGGTGGGGTTGAAAGTCAGCATCTAGTTTTTCGCCTTGTCCTTGTAAGGCGACTTACAGTAGCTACAAGCTTGCCGTCCTTGTTCTTTCCAATCCACTTTTCTCTAAAGGCCTTGCCCTGGCCCAGCTTGGTCACATTCTTGTCGCCAATGGCGGCCTCGAGCTCTTGGACAGTCAGGCCATCCATGGCCTTGCGCAGAGCCTCAAAGACACGGGCCTCGTGGCTGCCGTGCTCGGCAATCTGCTCCGCCTCGGGCTCGAGGACAGCCTCCTCGCGCTCAATGGTGTCGTAGGTGATCATGGAGCGGGAGCCCAGCTTGTCGAGTGCGGCCTTGACATCTTGCGATGCTAGCGCGGGGAACGCTTCGGCGGTCAAAATCGGGCTCTGCGTGGACAATGCCAGCAGGACCTGCGTGGCGAGGTCACCAGAGGTCGCCATGTTTTCTCGGACAATCGAACGGGGGCGCGGTGCGTGGTGCAAACTCGGGTTGCTTGTGACGAGGCCCGTTTCGAGGGGAGGTGGTGATGTTTGGCCGGCTGGTCGAAAATCTTCTGAGTCACCTTGCCAAGGTGGTGGGCTAAATTGCATGCCACCTGCCCAGCCCACCACCACCCACCAAGCAAATGGCGGGGCTCTGCGGGCAAGACGAGCAAGACCGGAATTAATGTTGATCCAGGATTCCAGGGCGGCCTTGCGCTAGAGCGCCCGCTACAGCATTGCTAAAGTGCGCCACGGATGCGGCATGTTAGGGGTCTTTAGGCTCGCGCCGGTTGCATGTGCATGCGACACCGCTTGAAAATATTTATTTTGTAATTATTTCAATTACTATTTGATTTCGAGATTCTTTTTATTCCCAGACTGTATTTTTACAAAGTACCCCTTTTGTGAGTTCACGTCATCTGCCGAGTCGATCTGCTCGCCACATGCTGCTGTGGCTCCAGGTAGGTACGTCGCCTGCTCTAGTGAGACCAAGCTTGAGCTTCTGCTGCTACTCATCCCCCAACACCAACGATACCAGTCTCCCATCGCCATCGCCAGCCTCCCATGGAAGCGGCCTGTTAATGTCGACTTGCTTCCGAATAGAGCGCACGCCTGCTTGCGGCCCAAATGAATACTCGCGACTATGAACGATGATGCCTCGCCTAGCTCCTCGGCACCAGGTGAACACTTGGGCGGCGTCAGCGCCGCAGCTTCGGCGCAACCGCAAGGCGGCGGTGCCACCACTGCGCAACGAGCTGAGCCGCCAGGACAAACTGCACCGCAGCAGCGACGTCCGATTTCGAAGAAGGATATGAAGAAGAGTTGCCCTGGTCTCAAGAGGAAGCTCGTTTTCCTCACGCACCTGCTCAAGTCGCTTGACCTCGTCGTCTTTGCTGAGTTGAGCGCTCTATATTACATGGAGTATGCCGTCATATCACCTACACAAGACCTTCGCATGCTAATCAATCTTGCTTAGATGCTCCATGTTTCGATTCCTACTTCGAGCGCTTGGCCAATACCTCTATTTGAGTCCTAAGGACGTCTCTTTTCCGGTAGCCTTGACGGCAACGCGCGTGCACGTCCTCCTCGTTGTCGCGCCGAATGTTATATGCATGCTTCTTCATCTCTTTACTTCCCTCCCGGTCGGATTAGACGACCAGCGAGGATACCAACACGGCGGACTTGTGATTGACTTCATTGGCCAAAAGCCGTCCACATCGAGAATATACTACCTACTGGCGGACTTCTTTCTATTAGTCTTACAGTGTATCATGTTGACGATACATTCCGAACGAGAACAAATGCGCATAACTCTCAAAACATTCCGCCCCCTCGCCGAGGATGTGGCCCAGCAAGCTGCGGCCGGCCGAACCATACGAGAGTTGGACGAGGAAGAACGGGGTGTTTCGGCCCTGATGGACGAGGAGGCTGGAGATGAGGCAGTCGAGGTTGAGATGCGACTCCTGAATCAAGGTGCTGACGCGGGAGATGAGGCGGGACCCAGCAACAGCAGCAGAAATGATGATGCTGACAACACGACGCATCTATCCAATGTCATGAACTCTGGTAATGGTGTTTTGGGGCCTTACCATGTACTTCACACAATACGCCACACCGTCATGGACGTGCGAAGAACAGCGGCACATTCTTTAACGACTATGGGATACAACGCGACGTTTGCGGCCATACGAGCAAATGCTCAGCGGCGAGCGGTATCCGAACTTACTGCGACACCTGTAAATGTATAGAATATAGAGAACAAGCGATCTTTTTTTGGGCACCAGGGATAATACAATGAAATAAACGCTAATTGAATTTTGAATACAACATGATGTCTATGCTATCTTTCTACCGACATTGCCAACACCACTGCCCTTCACTGATACAATGATGTCCCCCGACTCATCCTCTGTCACGTCGCGCAGACCCCAACTGCTGGCGCCAAAGGTTTTGAGGTCTCTTGCCAGCGTAACCATATCTTCTGTTCCGAGTACGCTCTTACCAATTCGTATGCGGCCAACATCCTCCGAGCCCATAGCCATAAGTATCATCATGCTGCTTGCTGTGCTCTGCGTCACGCAGCCGCCCCGGGAGATAGTCTCGAGCAATTGGTATGCGCACTGCTTGCCAATATCCTCAGGCACCTGGCCACCAGAAGGTGGCACAACGACATCGGCAGAGTAAATCACACCGACCGCGTTGGATTCGGCCACCAAGCTCAAGCCATAGCCAATACCCAAGCGACGCTTGCTGCCAGACTTGTCGCCGATCGGGACCAGCGGCGCCTGGTCGTACTGCGCCGCAATGTGGATGTCGCTTACAAGCGGATTCAAAATCTCTCTCACCGAGTGAATCATACGGCCGTTATTCGAGGCCGACACACCAGTGCTGTACGCGACACCGCGGATTCTCTTAACTCGGCCAGGGTTTCTGTTCAGGTGTAGCGTCTTTGGGAGACGGACTTGGCTCGCAAATCGTAGCTCGACAACGCCGCCACCACCTTTGCCTCCAGGTCCGGCGCAGGATCTTTGCAGAACTCTCAATTCGATTCGTGCGGGCGGGATGCCAAAGAGGCCAAAGAGAGGAAGTATAGCGGTTCGAAAGGAATCGACAGACACGTCACCTGTCTCCGTCGCAGATGTGATGACGCCAGCGCCCGAGAAGCGCACATTCATGTGCGCCTTGGAGAAGGGTGCGAGAAGACATAGCGGGAGGAGGAAGTAGGTGATGCCGCGGGTGACAGTCGGCGGCAGGCTGTGCTCGATAATGTCGCCATCAGAGGCACCCTGCCCAACAATTGTGCCGGTAATGAGGCCAGGGTGGTAGGTGATTGTGGTACCGGTGTATGAAATTTGCATAGAGCTACCATTCGTGACCGCTTCAAGCAATCGTAGAAAGGAAATTTCGTGATGCGCCAGACCAGTATTCGTTGGCGACGAGCTTCGGATCTTGGAAATGTGGACTGGGCGACCCGTAAGTGTCGAGAGGACTAATCGCCGCGTAAAGGAGCGGTGTCCTGTAAACCGAAGGTAGTCTGGCGCCGAATCAGCCATTTTGTTTGAGTTGTGTGATATTCTCGTGGCGTAGATGCACTCAGAAGCCGACGTGCTATGGTGGTTCGCTGAGGAAAAAAAAATAGATTCTGCCAGGTCGATCCCGCAGGATCCACCAAAGAGGAAGGCGGTGGCTAAGTAGAGGTACGAGTTCCCAGCAATAGATTCGTGCTACGAAGGTAGATAAAATTTAAGAAAAAGTCATAAATAAATTTCAAATATACAAGTTTTATTCACTCTTGCCTTCACTCTTTATATGAACGTGTTAAAGTGCGCCTTGTGCATGCGGAAATGCTGCCTTAGGAAGCCTATCGATAACAGTTTGGAGTGGCACCTCGCCCATAATTAGTAGGCAGAACACCTTGATTCGAACAGGGGAAGCTGGACAAGACAGACCTCTAGGATGCCTGGCAGACCGCTGCTTTTCGACTTGCGCGGTCCAAAGGAGACCATCTGTAGGGCCTGCTTGCTGAGCCTGCCAAAGAAAACGCCGCAAACATGGACGGTGGCCTACAGCAGCGCTGCGAATCGCAGACGAGCGCCACGGGCGCAGACGAGAAGACCTACTCCTTTGCGCGCAGCACGAAACCAGGCGGCAGCGCGCGAAATCGATAAACCCGCAATGGAGGAATATATGGCAGCAGCGAGAAATGCGACCACAGTCAACACAAATCTCTCGGGGCCGGATGGAAGTGTCCGGTTCTTTGAGCAAAGTGGGCAGACGCGGCAGCAGCTCCCAGACGAGACGGCTTTTCAGAAATCGATAGACGCGTTCGACACAAACGAGCTAAAAGGGGCGCTTGAAGATATGAAGAACACGATAAAGGGCGAGGACGAGAAAAAGGCCTTTAGCGAGGTCATGGGCCAACTCGAAAAGGTGTTTAGCCAAATCGAGGGTGGTAAGGATCTGGAAAAGTTCACAGAGCAGATGGACGCTTATTCGAGATCAATCGACCGCGAGATCGAAGAAGCGACGTCCGATCTTCCGCAAGACATGCGCGAGTCGATAGATTTAGATCTGCCCGAGCTATCAGAAGATCTCCCCCTTCCACTCCGGGGCATGAAGAGTGCCAGCCCTCAAGTTGTGGACGGCCCTTGGACACTGAATCAGCGGCGCAAGATTGTTCGTCTTAATGATGCTATCACTCGAGTTCATAAAGGCATGCAGGTGGTGCTTGGGCCAGCGAAGAAGGAAATCGTGTCTATCTATAAGGCCTATCATGCGGCAAGACTCACTCTAGCTCACAGCTGGAACCACGTCCCCCTCGAGGTGTGGGATTTTCTCTGGAAAATCTTTTCTGTCGACGAGAGCATTAATATACACCGGCTTGCGCACATTTCCATGCTCGCTAGAGACATGAGCGAGGCCAAGGTTCCATTTAGTCCACCACAGCAGCTCCTAGCCATTGAAGCCATGTTTATGGAGGGCTGGGAGGAGAGAGCGGTGGACAGCTGGAAGCGATGCATGGGCACGCTGGGTCGGGAAAGCGCCGAGACCTACAAGGAGTTTTGGGAGCTTGGCGTTCGAATGCACTGCAGGACCGGAAACATGGAGCAGGCACAGAGAGCTGCTACTAAGCTTGTCGATAAGCGCATGGACGCTCGTATCCTATTGCCGCTAATTCGTTCGCTGTCGGAGCAAAATACAGAAGAGAGCAGGCAAAAGGCTTGGGATACTTATCGGCAGATGCGGGATTTGCTCGGGAAATCAATGAAGCTCAACGATTACGACAAGGTTGTGGCCTACTTTCTGACGACGGGTCAAACAGAGAATGCGCTGTACGCGTTTGTCGACATGATGAGCGACGGCCAGATTGACCTGACTGTGCAAAAGTACATGCCGTCGGTCGTGGCCAACAAGTTCTTTGTCGGCAAGTGGCTGAAACGCCTGATTGGTTCGGGTGATGTGGACGGAGCGCACAGCGTGGTGGAATTCATGCGCACAAAGGGCGTCGAGGCGTCCCCCATACAGGTCAATGGTTTGATCGGCGCGTGGCAGCGCTCTGGCGGTGCCCAGGATCTAGAAAAGTCGGAACGGGTGGCGTGGGAGATGATTCAGAATCGCATCCAGTTTGTGCAAGCACGAAAGCTGAAGCCGAACAAGGATGCAAAGAAGACGAGCAAATCCGCGCCGGCGCCGCTGCCGCGTGCCACGCTGGAGACGTTTTGCATCCTCGCCGAAAACTACCGCCTCCGCGAGCTGCATGACAAGCTGGCGGCGCTGTGGGATGCGTTTCGCGACTCTGAAATCAGCCCCGACGCCTTCATGATGAACCAGCTTCTGGAATCCCACATTCAGGTCGGCGAGCACGCCAATGCGCTCGCCCTCTACGAGGTCCTGGTCACAGAGCGCGGCGTCAAGCCCGACCCATACACCTTTAGCGCGCTATGGAAGACGCTGGCCGTAAACCGTCTACACATTGTCGCGCCCGACATGGCGGCGGCGGCTGTCGCGGCGACGCGGCAGCTGTTTGCGCAAACGGTGGCCTCTCGCGCCGTGTTTGGCGCCGGCATGGACGGGCAGCTCGCGCGCAAGATCTTGCACTCGTTCCGCCGCGTGCGCGACCCGGCGGGCTTCGTCGTCGCGCTGGCGGCGCTGCGCGACGTCTTTCACTTTGCCGCGCCCCCCGAGATGCTTGTGCTCGAGCTCGTGCTCGGCACCACCAAGCTCGCGTGGGACGCGCCCGCGCAGCGCCGCAAGCTGCTGCACGCCAAGCGCGACATGGAGCGCGACCTCGTCCGCTGGTGCGACGGCGACGTCGCCCAGCTGGAAGGCGAGAATCGCGCGCAGGCCCTGTATGAGTACCTGCGGCGGAGCGGCCTGGCGCAGCTGGGCGGCGAGGAGGAGGCGGCGCGGGAGGCACTCGCCGCGGCGTCGAGGGAGATGGGCGTGTATGATCTACTGAAACCGGCGGCTGCTGAGCCTTGATACGTGTAAATCTGTGTACCAATACTGTTTCCACTACTTCTTGCATTTTGTATATTAGGTTAGGTGCGGAAATCTTGTACTATATACCATACATTTCCCACTTGAGATGAGAACAAAATACTCAAACAAAAGTAATCAAATGGTACCGAGTCCTGAAAATATTTTACTTCTAATAAACTAAAGCAAATACTTTCTATGTCTCTGTATCAGTTCCAAATACCCAGTGGTACCCAGCGGCCGTCGTCCACGTACAGTCGAAACTTCCTAGTCTTGATCCAGACGCAAAACTATTCAATAAACAATAGGATATAATCGTTTCCTTTTTGTAACAAACTCCCAACGCTATGCAAAAAAAAAAAAAAAAACCCCAAAATGACCAGTCAAACTTGCGTTTACACCCTCCTCCGTTACGATAAGTCCATGGTATCGCCAACGCCACCCACTGGCATGTCACGCATCTCGCTGTCGACCGAGCTCAGCCCGGAGCTGCTACTCCCCGAAGACATTGGTCGTGTCGCTCCGTTGACGCCGTCGCCGTCGCCTTTGCCGCCGCGACCCATCAGGTCCGGGCTGCGCTGCGCGATCCACTCCTCAATCGTCGTCACGGGCCCGCCCTCGACGAGCACCTGGGAGCCCTCGCCGGGCCGTCCGAGGATGGTGCCCTGAAACTTGGTGTCGCCGGCGGCCTGGTTGTGCTTCTTTTTCAGTGCTGTGCGTTTGCCATTAGCTTTTTTTCCCGACGTCTGGCGTACATTGTACCAGAACTGTAACAAAAAGAAATAAAGAAGCTTACCAGACAGGTAATCTGTCGCATCCGACTCGCCGTCCGCGTTGCCAAACTCCATGAGCTCCTTCATGCGCTGGCCCGCGAACCAGGCGATAAACTCCTCGACGCCGCGGACGTCCTCCTCGCCGCGCCAGGTCTCCTCGGTGACGGTGCGCTCGGCGCCCAGCGCGCCGACGTCCTGCAGCGCGAGCCGCACGTCGGTGACGGTAAAGTCGTCGGCCTGCGCCGACGAGGCCGCGTGGTTGCTGGCCGCGTGGTGCGCCGTGTGCTGGCATAGCAGCAGCATGTACCGCGCCGCCAGGTCCGTCAGGGCGTCGAGCACCGCCGGCCGCGTGGCGTGGTAGCCCGTCGCGCGCAGGATCTGCAGGATGGCGGGCCGCAGCAGCGCGTGGAAGAAGGCGGGTGGTGTCGCCATGGTAGTCTCGTGGCTATGCGGAGAGCGTGTGGTGTGTGCTGCTCTTGGAGGAGAGAGTTTGTGGGATGTAAAAAGGTCGTCGATTGATCGATCGGGGCGTAGTTGTTGCTCGGTGCTTCGCGGCCGGTGTAGATTAATCGCTCAGAGGTGATTGGGGGTTGTCATAAATCATGTTCTAAAGCTCCCTGCAACCGAGCGTGTCGGAGTTGTTTGTTGTGCCGGCGATGCTTGGGTTCAAGTTGTGCTGGAAGTTCTGGAGGCTTGGTCGAGAACAGTGCAACACGGCCTAAGTTGACGCCGTGCCAATTATACGCTAGTCACACCCCGCACTGTACATCTACACGGCGAAGGATCCCTACAACATGAATTTCTAAAGGGTAAAAAAAAGCTCCAGTCATAAATTTAATAGTATGGTAAGATTGTATACAAAATTGTTCGTCTTGCGTTCTGCAGTACCCTTTCCAGACTACGATGATACGCCACTAAACTTGTTAATCCAGTTCAGCACCTCTCTGTGCCAAACGAGAGAGTTCTCCGGCTTCAGAACCCACTGTTTTTGAGTTAGCATCAGCTTTTATGCGCAGCAATATGTTCCGACTACTTACATGATTCTCGTCTGGAAACATGAGGAGCTTGCTGGGGATGTTGCGCGCTTGCAGCACATTGAACATGGCCAGGCCTTCGGCGACACTGAGGCGGTAGTCCAGCTCGTTGTGGATGACCAGCATGGGCGTTTCCCAGTTGCCGGTGTATTGTGCAGGATCCCACTTCTCGTAGGTCTCGCGCTTCTCCCAGAGCGTGCCGCCAAAGTCGTGCTCGGGGAAGAAGAGCTCCTCGGTGGACCACTGGCTGAGGGTGGAAAAGACACCGTCGTGGCAAACAATGGCCTTGAACTTGCGGCCGAGAGGGTGACCTTGGATCCAGTCTATTTTACACGTCAGTGACACACGCCACGGAACTGGGACAGAAAAACGTACTCATCATGTAGCCACCGTAGGATGCGCCAAGGGCAACGGAACGGTCAATGTCAACATAGGGCATCTCCTTCTCAATGTACTCAAAAGCCTTGACGAGGTCATCGTAAGGCGCGCCACCCCAGTTGGAGGCAATAGCGTCAGTGTGAGCTTGGCCATAACCAGTGCTGCCGGTAGGGTTGGGGCAGACGACAATGTAGCCCTGCTCGGCAAAGATGGCTGGGTTCCAGCGGGTGCTCCAGTCATCCATCCAGGCACCTTGCGGGCCGCCATGAATAATAAACGCAAGAGGATACTTTTTGTTCTTGTCAAAGTTGGAGGGGGTCATGCACAGAGCGTGGTTGTCGTATCCCGCAGAGCCAGGGTACCAGATGTCGAAGTGCTGCTCCCTGCTCAGACCAAACGCTTTGCCATTCTTGGCGCTGGAAGAAACCTCCGCAATACTCTTGCTCTCGTGGTCCAGGGTAAGATATCGGGAACTCTCAATGCGGGATCGTCCGGTGACAAAGAGTGTGGTGCCGTTGCCCAGGAGGTCGGCGTCGACGACGACGCCATCTTCGAAAATCGGGGCCGGCAGATCCTTGGCCTCGGACGGAGACGAGGGCACCTTCCACAGAAGAACTCGACCGTGCTGCTCCGCGGTTAGAATTAGGTGCTTGTCGTCGGCGGTCCATAGAATGGAGGAGGGGCTGCGATCCCAGCTGCCTCTGTCGTCGCAGCTTGGGTAGAAGAGCTGCACAGTGTCAAGATTGTTGATGTCGGGAATGACGAGCAGCTGACGCTTGTCCGCCTCGTATTGCCTGTCCCTCATGCGCAAGAAGGCAATCGACTTCCCGTCGCGCGAAAAGGTTGGGCTTTGGGTGTAGCCGGCCAGGTTGCCCGTCGTGACCACCTGCGGCGTGCCGGGCGGCTCCGCAAAGGACCTGAGCGGCACCAGGTACAGGTCCGTCTTGGTGTAGCGGGCGGCGTTGAGCGTGGGGTCCTTGGCGACGAACGCAATGGCCTTTTCGTGAATGTCAAAGTCGGACGTGCCGCCAAAGGGGCCGACGGGCGAGGCCAGCTCGATGCCGGCGAGCAGAGTGAAGCGGCCGTTCTCGAGCGTCCACCCGCCGTCCTTGTTCTCGAGCTGGCCGTACCAGAGCGCGTTTTCGTTCTTGGTCTTCCAGGTATCCCAGTGGCGGACAAAGAGCGAGTCGTAAATCTTGCCGCTGGACAGTGGCTTCTTTTCGTTGGCGGAGAGGAACAGGTTGCCGCTTGGCGTAGTGACGGCGGCGGTGACGAGCGCGACCTTGCCGGTAGACAGAGCCTTGGTCTTGGGGCTAGACAGGGAGCCCGGGAAGCTGTGAATTAAGTTGGGTCTTTGGACAGTTGTTAGTTGAGCGTAAGGTCTGGTGCTCCATAGAGTGGTAAGACTTACTCGGCAGTCGGCGCGTCTACATTCTGGTAGAAGAGGTCGGTACCTTTGTCGCCGCGCTTGAAGAAGCCGACTTCGGTGTCGCTGATCCATACGGGATCACTGGCACCAGTGTCCTCGGAAACGAGGTGTGATGAGCCATCTTGGAGGTTGAGTACGCGAATTTGGACAGACTTGGAGTGAGTCTCGAATGAGTATGCCGACACCTGTGGCAGACTTTGTTAGCAATTGCTGGCAGCAAATGTCTTGGCGGTCTTGGCCTTCCCCAGCCGCCAATTGGGTCGACATGGCAAACGTGCAGTGTAAAGGACAAGGTCTCCTCTGGCATTGGGCACACCAGGAGAGCGGCGCGGGGCCGAGATCAGCACCTCGGGCGTGAACTTGGAAGCCTGCACAGTCATGTTGGCGTGAGAGTGGTGTGTAAGCGGGATTCGTGAGAGCTGTGATGAGGTCGGGGAGCAATCACAACACGTCCATGTCATACAGAGTATGAGCTGGTAGAGAAGGAGAAGAGGGGAAAGAGGACGAGAGAGAGCAGGCCGTTGCGCCATGGAGCGGATCTCATGAGGTAAACGAATACTAGGTAGACCGGGTGCCGGCGTTAGCTCCAAAGCGGAATCCAGCAAGGTGGTGGTGCCAACCCCGCATCAACTCGCGTGCGGGCGAGCACATAATTTATAAGTGAAATCAACCTCACCCCTCATTCCAGCTGTTTTGCTGTGTGTAACCTCTGTAACAGGCGGTGTAAATTTATATTAAATTTAGTCATTTTCACCTGCCTCTATAGGATGTCCCTTCGCCCCTCCGTCTTGCCATAATTGGCAGTCAGTGGTGCGGCAGGGCAAGTCTTGCCAGAAGCGGGCAGCTACTGGTAAGTGATGCAAAGCCGCTGTCCGGTAGATATCCTTTCATGGCTTTTGTGAAGCAAGAAACTGAGCTAGTAACAGCCAGTCCCGAAGCTAAATTGAGCCTGAGCAGGACAGCGTAGACGCCGTTTGGCGAAGCGTACGTTCAGTCGCCTTTGAATAATCCGAGGCATGAACAGATGTGAAGAATACCATGAAAGAGCGCTCGTTGCTCATTGAATTCAGGTCAAGCAACGCTCACCGCTGTACAGTGTCGGCTTTGGCAGGCTGCCTTGACGAGCTGCCCTCGGATCCACGACCTAGGACAAGATCCAAGAGTTTGCTTCTCGCTCCAAGCCTGCATACTGCATCGCCCACCGTAAACACTTCGCAAAAAACCCGACTGTATTGTATTGGTATATCCCTAAACGCCTTCATAGGCCATGCCCATGTTGTAGAATACAATAGAAAGCTAAAAGCACCAGCACGCTTTCTCTACTTTCTCGACGCGCCAAACGCGGTGCGCTTCTTTGTTGTTTGCCCATCGTTCTCGCTGTCCTCCGTTTCCTGCTGGAGCAGCAGCTTCTTCTTCTTGGAGAGCTTGTTGCCGGCGCCACCGGCAGCGTTGGGCGTCGAGCCGGAAAAGGATGCAGAAACGGGTGTTGGAGCGGCCGACCCCGGCGTTGATCCGGGCGTTGTCGATTCCTGCAAAACAGCTTAGTCAGAAAATGGCTGGTAGAAGATACGGGCAAGGGAAATGGCGTCTCGTACACTGACGTTGGGCCGGTATGAAATGGAAGACCGCGAAAAGACGCGGTTTTGGTCCATAGGACCCGTCTTACGACGCTGCGCTGCGGCGCCGCTGATGCCCTTCATATAATTGTCGAACCCGGTGATGATGTTTCCGCTCGGCGTATTCTCCAGATAGGCAGACTCCTTCTGGACGATGCCCTCCTCGACCTGGTTCTGTGTTCCGCAGCGTCAGTAAATTTCCCAAAGCCACTCAATCAGTTCGGGGCGCGTGGTGTCCGTACCAAGCGTCTCTCCAGAAGACGGCGCTTCTCGACCAATTCTCGTACGCGCGCTTGCGACTTTTTGTACTCTGTCATGGTCGGCTGCGGCCCTTCGCCGACACTACCGCTGTGCTTGTTGTCTGCCATTTTCGTCTCGCTCCGCGTCGATCGTCTCGCTGGATGGTGTTGTAGCTAGTACATATGTATCGCGTCTAAATGCTACGCTGAAGGCTGTGCGTAAATTATGCGTTCCTGATGGTTCTGGTGCGATGTGTGATGGAGGAGTGTCCGCGTCGCACGCGCCGGAAACCCTCGAAAGTTGAAGATCAATGTGGGGCGGAGCGCATTCAGATGAAGCACACATAGTGATGGCTGGCGAGAATACTAGCATTATCATTCACACTGCCGTCCAGGTCAGCTGTTGGTGGAAGTATTATCTGAGAAACACAAATTTAATGCAGATTAAAGCCAATTTCAGCATTGCCTCTTGTAAGCTAGACTTCGATGGGCAGCTGCCACCAGGACGCTCTGATGTCCCAGCGGCAGCGCAGCATTGTTGAGTGTACTACATATTATTGCATTTGATACTAAGATACCAAGAATAATATACGCACATACAAAAAATATATCTAATTGAATTATATGCGATTTCTGGTTTTCAATTTCGACAGCCAGTGCCTCGCCCCTTGCAACAGTTCTCCGTATGTTGCTCCGGTGGAGAATGCCAATGTTCTGTTAGGTCATCTCAACGCTTGCACTCCAAAGAGGGAATCGGCTAAGTGTTGCAATTAAAGCGATGGCGCTCATTGCGTCCGTCTTATTGTATTGTAATGTACAGTGCCTATTCAGTGTACAATCGTGGCCCCTTCTGCGGCGATCGTAGCTTCCGAATACAAAATGTAAAAGACTCCAGGGTATGCCAAGTTACACGAAGGAAATATATGCTCCAAAATACCAAACTTTTCTCGCAACCCGAAAACAAAATGCTCCTCCCTACACCATGTGACGCTCAAACTGGTGCTGTGGGTATGTGGTGGTGCCATCTGGGTTCGCGTCCCCCTCGCGCGGTACGTAGAATACGTCGACGCTCATAGTTCTCTTGATGCCCATAATCTCCTCCGCGCTACCTTCGCTCTTGGATATTGTCTCGAGCGGGTCAATCTGCGTCTCGAGCTGGGTGTCGAGGTCGCCACCGCGCTTCTTGGAGCCTTTGGAATTACCAAAGGTGCCCGAGCGCGGACCAAGATGGTGCGGCGTGTCGCTCAGCTGGTACGAGTCGTCATTGGCAGAGCCAAACAGCTTGGGGATGAAGTTGGCGAGCGGCTGGCGCAGAGACGGTGCGCAGGCGCAGATGACTCCGACGGTCGATTCGACTTGGGTCCAGATGACGGAGGTACCAGTGGCCCAAGTAAAATCCTTGGCAAAAGTAGCGTTGAAATTGAGACTAATCATACGTTCGATACTCGTGATGCAAACGCTGTCGGAATAGTTAGTGACCTGAAGTTTTGATATGAGGGGGGGGCACTGACAATGTTCCAAGAACAAAGACTACCAAGAGACCCAATTTGCCGCGGCGGTTCATCTGTAGCTTCATGACGAGCGGAACAGGGAGAATCAAGACAATGACATCCATCAATGTGTTCCAACCTGATTGAGCGTACCAAAATGCTTTAATATTGATGCTACAATACCAGGTTAGCAAACACGAAGCAAGTGCTGGCTAAAGATTACATACCATTGTCCGTGCAGAGTCTTATCCCAAGAGAACGCGATGGGATGACATTGCAGGATAGTCGTGATGTTGAGCGCCACTAATCCAAGGCTAATGTGTATAATTAGGGCCCAGCAAATGACTCGGAACTTTTGCTGTGGGAAAATATCCAGATATAGAAAGAGAAAGGACAACTTCGAAATCCCGACGGTGTTTTTGACGAAGCACTGGAAGATGAAGAAGTAAAACAGAGAATTGTAGCGCTGCTCGGGTGTAAGGTAACGTGCGTGGTGACCGAAGCCCCATTGAACAATGGCTGAAGGCTGCGTATTAGCATTGCTGCATAGAACACATTTGCCCGTGCTAGAACGTACCAGTAGAAACGCAAGCTACTTGAATGATATTGAAGATGAGGCCGACGACGACGCAGACGTCTGCGCGATTGAGCGTTCCGGCATTGTGCTTGATACAACGCCACCAGACACGAAAGGCAACGACGACGGCACACAAGACGAGGAGCGGGATGTTGGAGTAGAGATAGTTCCAACCCTCCTTGGTGTCGGGCGTGTCGGGAATATGGAGGGCCGGCGGCGTTGTGTGGTTGGAGGCCATGGTCTCGCTGGCCGTCTAATAACGAATGGGAGCCAGTCTGGCGAGCGTTGATATAATGATGTGCCGTTTGAAAGCGAGAAAGAGACGTCGGTCTTGGTTGGGTGGCAGTACACGGAAAGATGTTGATGGAAAACGGATAGGCTGTGTTATAGAGGCGTAGACGACATTGCTTCGTGTAGAGCGCAAGCTAGCAGAGCTGCTTATTTGTGTTTTGCTGGTGGTTGTTTGGTTTTTGACTTGTTGAAGGGATTCTGCAAAGACTCTTCTGCGTTCGGAACAAGACGACTGCTGCTGCCGGGAGCCGGGGCCGTGCCAGGCAAGGAGAGGGGCCAAGGCCACTGGGCCAGGATCGTTGCAGTGCAGTAGCGCTTGGTTTGGTCTTGGATGTCGTCGGTGGAGCACGAACCCGGGTTGGTGGTGAGCGCAGATTCAGTAGTTGTACAATCGAGGCGTGAGACTTTTGTGGGAGCGATGCTGTTAGTATGAGACAGCGGCTGACAGCGGAGGAGTTGTAATACGACTGAGGAGAGATGTACAATTCAGTAGAGGAAGACAGACTGCTGGATAGCAACGCAGGGAGTTGGAGGAGTTGAACAGAATAAAGTAGGCAAGAAATCGGGTCGATGCCAGCTGTCAGGCGACGACACCGAGGTTACAGTATTTACTGGCAGGCCAGGTGGTAGCAGACAGACGGGCGATGCAACTCACAGCATGCCCATCAGCACTGCTACCCTGCTACAGTCAGAAGAAGCAGTTAGCGTCTATTTAGAAAAGCCAATCCGCGTATGGAGAGCGAGTCGCCTCGAGGCCAGCTGTTGCAGCTAGCATTGAAGGAGGAGGTGCCAAAAGGCTGTCTGTCTACTGGCTGTCAACATCAGCACGCAACCCTACGTAATAATTCAAGGCCTGTAAGTAAAGTTCCTACTGAGTATTTTACGAGCTCGAAAGCCACTGAAAGCCCACTAAATGATGGCCGCTAAAAGACGGGACAGGCAAGGGTGTCCCCTGTCTGGCGGAGAACGGGACGGTCCTTGTAAGTGGTTCGCCAGTCGGCGATATTGCGCACTTCGGACGGTTCCACACACTACTCATCTGCGGTCGGCGCATCAGAAACGTGAATTAGAAAAACACATGTTCGAATGCGCCACAGGAAAAAAAAGGAGAAAAGCAGCCCCAAGTTTTTTCTTGGCCTCTCGCAGAGATGTGCCGGGGGCCGGTCGCGTGTTTCTGGGCCGCCCGCCCGCACCCCCGATCGGGAGTGGCTGCTTGTGGCTTTTCCCGGCCGCCACTGAAGTCATTCTAATTTTGCAAGTGGCCAGTATTAGATTGCTCCAGGTATATTAAGCACTTTGTCTTCGTTTATTCTTCATTTGATCTCCGCGCAACAATCACACCCCCAAACCCTCTCAGCAGGCCATCGCTCTTTACTCCGTTGACTACTCCATAGCTCTGGCACTAGACTGCCCCCGCGGAGATGCTGAATCGGCGCGAAGGAAACGTAACCCTCAGCGTCGTGCCCTGGCTGAGAGACAGAAAAGGGTCCAGGCCCTGCTTGGCCCCCGAGGGTTTCGACTTTGCTGACGGGGCCTAGTCTCCCGCCCTTCCGCCCCCAGCTAGTGCTTGGCCCGCTCACGGAGAAGCCCCAAACTAGTGGAAAGGAAAGGAAACTGTGAATAACACAATTCTGAGCTGAACTGGGTGGCAGGGGGCAGAGGCTACCAGCACCGATCTACCTGCCCTACAAAGCATAGCTTGTAGCTCGACGCAAGACCTTTTGTCGCACAGCCTGGAAAATAGTATGCTTTCGCCCCCTGCATCCCATCTCAAATCGACAAGGAATACCTCTAGAAACGCCAAACAGCGGCTAGCGTCGTCATGTTTCGTTGGCCGTGGGCTCGACTTGTTCGGCTTACTTCTCGAAGTGTCTTAGATCACCGACGCAACCCATGGCCTGGCTCCACCGTGTCAAGCTGGGATCTTTTGTAGTCTGAAGAAGAAGAGTTTTTACATTTTTACCCCTGATGAGCTGCATATTGTCGTCATTTCTGGTGCGTGCCGTTGTTATTCGGGGTCCAAGGCAGACCTTGCTGTGTTGACTGCTGTGAGGCGCGAGCATCCCAATTGAGACACCAGCTCCGTGTTGCGTGTCTTGCCCTTGACCACAGTTAGACACAAGATGAAAGCTTTGTGAAATTAGAATAAATAATATAAAGAAGAAGAAAAAGGAGAAAAAAAGGGAAAAGAAAAAGCTGAACCCATAAACTTTTAAACCTCAACGCCAGAATGCTTCTATGGACTAGTACGTGTATATGAAGCGAGGGTGCGCATCGCCCAGGTTGTCGCCCTCCTCCTCGAGCAGGTAATCCCGCTTGCCCGCCTTTTTCTGCTTGTTCTCCCACCACAGGCCGGCGGCGTAGACGCAAATCAATCCAAACGCCATGCACATGAGCCCGCACGACAGCCGGAAGCCGAGCCAGTAGTGCGGCGCCGTCTTGGCCTGGAAGGCGAGCGAGGCGACGAAGCCGCCCGCGTTGCCGAGGCCAATCTCCATGCCGACGGCAAAGGCCGTCTTGTACGCGCCGGCGACGTTGTTGAGCAGCAGGATCCACGCGCTCGGCAGCACGCTAAAGGAGCCCGCGGCGATGAGGTACAGCGCGCCGTAGCGGGCGTTGACGGACACGTGGTCCTGGTTGAGCAGCACCGCGTAGCCTAGGATGGCGACGAAGCAGCCCAGCAGCGCGAAGCCGGTGCGGTGCTTCATCTTGTCCGAGGCGTACGCCACCGCGAGCGTCCACGCCGAGGCGGCCACAAAGATGGGGATGACAAGGCCCTGGATCGCCTTGACCGTGTAGTGCGGCTGCAGCACCTTGACAATGGTCGGCGCGAACAGCGTGATGGAGTAGACGGAGGAAATGTTGCCAACGATGATGAGCGCGCTTAGATAGACCTTCCAGTCCGTCACGCAGCGGATAATGGCTTTTCTGTCCAGCACGTCCATGCGCCCGATGATGCCGTCTTGGCGAATGCGGCTCTCGAGCACAGCGCGCTCGCTCGGCTTGAGCCACTTGGCCGATGCGGGCCAATTGGTCATGAACGGCCAGCACAGACAAGTGACGACAATCGTGATGATCCCCTCGATGATGAAGATCCAGCGCCAGCCGCTGTAGCCGTTGGAGGCATGGATGCTGGCGACGCCGTAGGCCAGCAGGCCGCCAAAGGCGTTGGACACGGCGTTGCCGACGTGCAGCATGCTCAGGCGCCACTGCAGCTCGTAGCGCGGGTAGTAGGCCGACAGCAGGAATATGGACCCCGGGATGAGGCCGGCCTCGAGCAGACCGATGAAGAAGCGCGTGGCGACGAGCCCGCCAAAGCTGCGCACCAGGCCCTGGCCGATGGTGAAGAGGCCGAGCAGCACGCACTCGGCGCACAGCACGGCCGTCGGCGGGAAGCGCTTCACGAGCCAGTTGCTGGGCACCTCGGCGAGGATGAGGCCGACGAAGACGACGACGGTCGCAATGTTGAACTGGTTGCTGCGCGGGTCCATGCGCAGGTCCTTTTCGAGGCTCTGGATGCGCGCGGTGCCAATGTTGACGCGGTCAATCAGCGAGATAAACCACAGGACGAAGAGCGGTGGCAGCAGCCGCACGTCGAGCTTCCAGATGAGCTTGCGGTACTCGGCCTCGGTGATGCTGCTGCTGTCGTGATCAGGCGTGCGAGGCTCGCTGCGGTTGGCCGTCGAGAGCGGATCGAGGGAGACGGCACCCAGGTCCTTTTCGACCGCCGTTTCCAGATCTTCTTGCACCATATCGAGTCTAGCTTTTGGCCTAGGGAGAGCAATAATTATCGAACAATTTTTTTTCTCGAAGAGGCGGTAATTGTCGCACGCGTAGTTCGCAGCATTGGCGGCTGTGATGATGCGTATAGGTGACTGGATCCCAATGGGCGTATGTACAGGATAGAAAACGATACTCAAAGGTCAAATGGCGCAAGATACAGGGCCATCATGAGGGGCAATTGATTAGGCCATTGTGGATGGGAGAGAAGAGGAAGAAAAAACTAGGCAAAAAAGTGTCCTTTGCATAGAGTAGATCCTAGCCTCGGCGATAATATGCATCTAAGATTTTGTCTCGGACTAGAGGGGTATTAGGGTAGGGGGGGTTCGTAATAAGAAGCGACTCCAGAGTCTGGCCGCCGTGGGATACGCTAACGTTGGTAATTTGGAGCATTTTCTTGTTCTTTCATTGGCAAGTTTACATGGCTAGCCTCTTCTCACTCGGCAACGTGGTGGACATGGGTTTATTACCTACGACGAAACGAGGCGCTTTCTGATGCTCGCCCACAGCATGCAGACCATTCGCCTTGGACCTTGTAGCCTAGTTACATGAAGAGTGGCGCCCCGAGATGCTCCATACGGCTTGCGGCAAGGCTATCTACTGGTAGTTACTAATATATTCTTGTACTTCTACTATTTGGCTAATTCTCCATCATCTTTCGTTCGACAGTAGCGACGAGGCGCGGCCCCACCGTCAATCAAAGCCCCTTTACGTTTACATGATACTAGTACAGAGTACTATATATCCTTGCTGCAGGTTTGCATTTCAGTTTCTTCAGCATGGGCACCGTCTTATAGTTCTAGCGACAGAAAGTCCCTCAATCCTCGAGCAATGGCAACCGGCCGTCAAGAAGCTGGGCAAGAATAGCAGAAGCGCTCTCGGGCCAGGAACAATAGCCAGGAACTGAGACATTCAAGAAGCCACTCATAGACGTTCCGATCGAGAAAGGCGGGCACAGGAGGCCTGGAAGAGGAACAAAGAGCAGCCTTGGATACGCCAAAGGCCGAAGGCTGGCACTGCTCAAAAACTAAATCACTAATCGGGACCGAGGCCACTAACTACCATGTAGGTTGCCAGAAATTGGCTGCCACAAAGGATACAATGATTTGCGAATGAAAAAGTGCACAAGACGGCTGGAGCAGTATAAATAAAGTATTGATACATCGCCCGGATTTCAAGATACTGCCCGTCCGATGTATCTACCCAGTGTTGTAACATAAGCGCTGGAATACTGGAGGAACATCTCACGACGAAAATTATTTAGAGGCCAGATTGCACCAGCATACGCAGCAAATCAATCGGCGACATGTCTTCAAGGCCTTCAATCCCTTCCAGCCCAGCAAGCCCAGCTGGCAACCGACTACCCGACCCTGCGCCCGCCCTACCACGTCCAATCCCAAGCCCCTCCAAACCCCATTCATCAGGATCCTCTGCCTTGAGACTCGCCACCTCCTTCTCGCTCACTTTTCTCTCCCGCGCCCTCTCTACCGCTCTCCCCTCGCCATCCTCCACAAACGCCCTCACCACCTCCGCCGCGGTCCGCAGAAGCGCGTCGTTGACCGCCACAGCCATGTTCCGGTCCAGGCTCTTCCCCGCTGCCGCCGCGAAGCAGACACCCGGCACGAACGGGAGCGTTTCCTGCGGCCTGCCGTGCGCAATGGCGGGCACGATCGTCCGCAGCGCCTTTTGCAGCGCCTGGAGAAGAGACCAGACCTGGTTGTGCATGGTGAAGAAGTCGAAGCAGAGCCCATGCTTCTCGCTACGTATCGCGTTGGCGACCTCGCGGACCAGGCCTGCGGGCGGTAGAGCCGCGAGTTGCCTCTTTGACTTGTCTATCTGCTCCTGGGCACCTTGGCGCAGACACGAGCGGCTGTCGGTGTTGCGCTTCGTGACGCCTTCGACAAGAATGTCCTGCACGGCCGCGGGGGACCACGGCACGCGCGCACCGGGATGCTCGAGCCGATCGCTGATGGCCAGGGAGACGTAGCCGATGGGCATCAGGTTTCGACGATTGTCCTTGTGAGTCTTGACGGGCTGCTTGCTCTTGCGTCGCGACGACGCAGACGCAAAGTGCGTTGCCGACGTGCCGATACTGAGGCTGTAGTTGTTGAAGTAGCCCTCCTTGGTCGTGGGGGGGTCGCCAACAAAGAACGACGCATCGCCTTGCAGATCCCACAGCTCCTGCAGGTCCGCCCACGCGCAGTCTTCCGGAAGCAGGCCCTCGCTCTGCAGCGCATTGTAGAGCTGCACGGCGCCCAGCAGCGCGCCCGGCGTGGCCGCGTAGTGCAGGCCAGCCATCTGCTGCACGGAGCGCATGTGGTGCACCAGCAGCCCGCAGTAGACGGGATTGCGTCGCAGGAACTTGAACTGCGGCGAGCGAACCTTGGGCAGCAGCCCGGCGCTGACGGCCAAGGCGCGAGCTGCCCAGATGGGATCCGTGTCCCAGCGCCGGACAGCTGCAAGAACATTGGCGCGCTGCGGATCGGAGGATGGGACTTTTAGCATGGCGTGCTTGATCCGACGGCTTTCCGCCTGCATCTTCTCCAGCGACTCGCAGGCTGGGACGAAATTCTGCAGGATATCCACGTAAATCTGCAGCGTGAAAGCCAGCCACAGCTTCGTTGGTCTGCTCTTGTCCTCCATGGCATACGCTAGCCCGCGCGTCAGCTCATCCACCACCGACAGACGACCAAGGCGGTTCACCATGAAGCTCAAGTCGGGCATCAGCTCGAGCACGGCCGTCATGTCCTGCTGCCACCTCTGCCGATTGGTTGTTGCCTTGCTCCCCAACTTTTCATCGTACCAGCCAAATTTGCCATTGTAATCCTGCAAATATCCGCTGCCGGGGTCCGCCGTCGCCGCGTAGCTCGCAAAAAGTGTCAGCATGCTGACCAGACAGACATCAGCAATGTCGTAGGCGGCGAAATTGTACGGGTCGCGCGGCGTCTCCTTGTCCCACATGTTGATGCCAGACGCCCTACAGAGGGAGCCACAATATCTCAGCACGAGGGCATGCGCGCCACCGGATTTGTCAAGAAGCTCGGTGATGTCGTCTTCCATGCTGCGCGCCATCTCAAAGGCCGTGTTGGTGGCGACGGACACGGCGGCCAGGTCGAATTCGCCAAAGAAAGACGCAGCGGCGTCGCCTTTGGGGTTGCAAGAGGTGTACTCAGTCCACAGCGCGCGGATCTCGGCGCGGAGGTCCGCGTAGTCGTTGAGAAGTACGGTGAGAGCAAAGATGGCGTCTTGGATAGAATCCGCCTGCTCAGCCATGTAAGTCGTCTTTGCGAGGGCAGGAGCAGGATGCGGCACGTCTGGAGCATTCTCAAACTTTGTCGATGGGTAGTAAACTTTGAGCGCGGAGAAGATGTTGTTGACAATGTTCTTCTCGGTGGCTGGCGTCGCCCTGCTGCCCTCCATGCTGGTGCCACTGTGGCTGCTCGTCGCGTTCAACGTTGCCGTCATGACCTTGAGCGCCGGCGCGAGAGCTGCCTGAACCTTTTCTAGCTGCTCGACGAAAAACGAATGTGTTGCGTCCGACTCGGGGCTGATATTGACCCCTTCTGACGCCAGCAGCGCCGCAAATGACTTGCGTACCGAAATCACGCGGCTCAAAGCATCTGCAAAGTACGCTGGGATGTCTATGGCGCTATCGAGGCCGGCGATGAAGGCGGCTAGCGTCCCGAACTCCTTGACCTTGATAATGTGTGCAGTCTTGGTTGCGGCAGCTCTGCTGGTCGTGGCAGGCGCGGGCACTAGCATCTTGTCTCCTTCGATTCCTTTGGCCTGCTTGCGTGCCTTTCCCTTCAGTCTGCCTGTCGTTGCAGCAGGGTTGGCTGCAGTCGACGACGCACCATCACGGTAGCCGTGCTCGTGGGCCGTGGTGGCGAGCCACGAGGCGACGACATCAGTATCGGCCTTGTACTTGTGGTAAATGCCCTTGAGTGGCTTGGACATGATTGTCAATAGATATCAGGTATTTTGGTATGCTTCGCCAATCTCTCCAGCAGAAAGCGGTCAAGGTGGGGTTGCGTTGTCCTGGACTTTGATCGGACAAGCTTCGGGTCTGCGATGCTGGGCTCCAGGAGGTTTGGGTTTCAAGCACACCTGGGGCGGTACGATGGAAATAGCATTACCCGTTGGCTCCGACAGATAATTTTACCGGTGCTAATTTTAAACTAACTCAATTTCGCGGCCCTCACCACCGAATTTGGTGGCATCCGCCTACCCCCTGCTCATTCTTTTTCCTGTTTCCCACACACCCCACGACCTTATTCACAGCGCTTGGGCACTCCTTGTTTGATAGCTTGAAGCAGGTACCATACACTCCGGAGTGGCCTTTGGGAAACATGATCCGATATAAGTTCGCGCGCTGCCAGATAGGCATGGATCCGCCGTTGCAGAACCAGCTCATTATCGTCGTCGCGTCAAGACAAAACGACCCTGGACGAGGGAGATCATAAATCGGGAGGGTACTCCAAGTTTAATACGGAGTATTCGCGGGAGATCTGGGTCAAATTGGCTAGTAGTGGGCAACGGGTTTATGCACTGCATACCTCTTCTCAAAAGCAATAACCTGATCGATGCTTCGAGGAAATCCATCGAGAAAAAGTCCCTTGCCTTGAGGGTAGGCCAGAGTGCGAGAATGTCGTCGGCTAGCTTGACCAGCGTCACGAAGCGCCCGAAAATCCGAAAGCGATGGCCCAGTCCATGTCGCTTCCTGTAAAAATATGCCTGCTGTAAGCACTCGAACTTGTCGATCTGGTTCCTGGCACCCTATCGATATCCAACAGCGTACCGACCAGCGACGGCGTGCCACTGCTCACAGGATATCTCTTAAGCCAAGAATGGCTCCCTCATCAGCACCCTGGCTGGTGGGTTATGTATTGCTGTAGCTATACCGCCGACTACACCATCTAGAGGCTAGCAATACCCGCCACGCGCCGCCCTGGACCGTAGTGCGTGGTGTTGTCACAGAACCTCCCAATGATGCGGCAAGTTTAAGAAATTACCCTAACCGATACAACTCTACATAGCGCAAATCGAAATACAATATTTAATATTATCTTACAATTTAGCAGTGCTCCATCCCAAGCAAGTGGTGCAATTAATCGGGAAACATGAGTACCAGTATTAAGCGCTGAGCACCAGGCAGTGCAGCGGGCGGTGCGGCATGCAGCATGCAGCATGCAGCATGCAGCTGAGATCAGCGTGAGGACTACTTCAATAAATATGGTGCGGGGTAGCGAGAAGATACTCAGCTCCTTCAAAACACACTCGATCGATACAACCCACGCGACTGATACCTCTAAGCCATATAAGAGATATATCCATCAAAATGGAACTTGCGGCAGGGCCATCTTCGTCCAGCGCCACCCCTCAAAAGACTCTGGAAATTGCTATTAATGACTTCCAAAAGATATTGACGGAGGAACAGCGCAGCAGCCTAGCCAAGATAGGGGCTGTGCGGGATGCCCAAGCTGTCATGATCTTCACAGCCCAACTGGACCGCATGAACCAACTGAGCAAGGGGTGCGGGATTGCCAGCCGAATTATCTCCGCTCTTCAATCTGTGCATTCATTTTCGACCGTGGTCGATACATTTGTCTCGTCTCATCCAGAGATTGCAGCCCTGGTCTGGGGAAGCATTAAACTCACCATGCTAGTGAGTGGCACGCGCCGAGAGATGCACGTTTGTGGAGCTAACCTGCCGATTTCAGATTGCGGTCAATGTCAAATCATACTTTGAGGGCTTCTCAACGGTTCTCATGTCATTTGGCAGCCACTGCCCGCGCTTTGCGGAGTACCAGGCGCTCTATCCCTCCTCGGCTCGCCTTCAGACAAGTCTGTGTGATTTTCACGCTGCAATCGTCCGATGCTGCAAGCATTTAGTAGAAGTAACTCAGCGAACTTGTATGACGCGTTTTAACTCTTCTCTAACAACGTGGCTAACTTTAGTAGGGCAACAACATCTCAAGAAGGCCGTCTTGAAGTCCTTTGAACAAGAGTTCCAACCGGATGTTCAAGAAATACAGACGCTAAGCAAGGACATAAAGCAAGAAATAACCCTGGCAAAGGCAATTGTCGATAGTCAAGAGCAGAAACTACAGAAGTTGGACAGAGTGGCCTCGTCTAAAAGTCGATTGTCGCTTCAGACTTTTATACCCAGAGCAGAAAACGAGCTTCGCGAGATCAAACAGTTACAGATCCAACAAGCAGCGCGCATCTCCAGTGAGTGAATTTTATCATGTCATTCACAATATTCTAACATAATGTAGAGAAGGAAAGGCAACGCCTCCTTGAGTTTCTATCTTCACATGACCACCTGCTTCCGTTTAAAGAAGCTTGCAAGAAGCGGCAATATGACACGGCAGAATGGGTATGTGCAGCCCCAGAATTCGAGCGCTGGTATGATGGAAATGGTCCGTGTCTGCTGTGGTGTTCAGGAAAAAGTAGGTAGCCCTGGATTCTTGACAAGCTACCTCAAACTAACACAGCCAAAGTTGGAGCAGGAAAGACAATTCTGTGGTGAGCATGCCCTATTGTACATAGTCCCGATGTATAGTGGACTGCTAATACCGTGTAGCTCCAACGTTATCAACCATGTTTTGGTACAGAAAAGCAGTACAGAGCGTGTGGCATTTTTCTTCTTTAATACCCACAATCCAGAATCCCTCAAGGCGGAAACTGCAATTCGTTCAATCATTCGTCAATTGATCGATTCCATGGACGCAATAAAGTCCGTCGAAGAACAACTACAAAAGCTTAACCGGGCGTTCTTTGTCAAATTAAACAGTTGGATAGGCCTGCTAAGCCATGTTATCCAGTTAAGCACTACGGTTTTCATCATGATTGATGGAATTGATGAGTGTGATGCGACGGAACGACGCGCTCTAATCGCTTCATTGTCCTCACTAACAGCCAAGACGCAACGCTTGAAGACTTTTATCTTCAGTCGCGACAGTGTCCATATGGACTTGAAGCGCAATTTTACGTCTATGGGGCATATTTCCATGAATTGTGATGGTGTAGTGTCAGACATTCAGGCCTACATTGATGTCTCGATACAAGAACGAGTAGTAACCGGGGAACTAGTCTGCGTAACTCCGGGGCTATTGGATGAAATCATCTTCGCCCTAACTGAACACGCAGACGGCATGTAAGTACAAGTTAATCAATATGTAAACTATGCTAAGCAAACCGCTCAAGGTTCCTATGGGTCACGTTCCTTATCGATGAATTATGCTCTGAAAGTTGCGATGCAGACATTCGAAAAGCGCTTCATAGCCTCCCTAAAAGTCTCGAGGAAACATTTGATCGCATTGTACTGCGTATACAGTCTCAAAAGAATCGGACAGGATTGGTTCAGAAAATTCTTAGGTGGATGGTGGTAGCGCAACGGCCCTTGACATTGGATGAGCTTGGCCAAGCTGTCTCTATTAACATTGGGCAAACCGATTGGAATCCTGAACACCAAGTTTACGGTATACGCTGCATTGGATCGTGGTCTAAAAATCTCATACAAGTTACCGACGAAGAACCTCCATCGGTCCAGCTTGCTCATAGCAGCGTTCGTGATTATTTGACCAGAGCAAACTGGCCACCGGGTCTTATAGACTTTCACGTTGATACGGAAAAGGCGGATCGTTATGCTGGGCAGATTTGTGTGACATTTCTCCATTTCGGGGTCTTCAAGACGACCCTAGCAAGGCGACCGCAACCAGTCCGAGTGCCACCAGTTGCACTGGCCAGAACTGCTCTTAGTCGGGAGCCCAGGATTCGTCGGGTGTCAAACCTGTTTACTGACATTGCTTCACGACAACGCAAAGCTGCAAATGACCCAGATCTCCGCAAAGCGGTTTCCGACTCCGAGAGCGGCAATGGTGACGACAGCGAGGTGTCGCTGCAGGAAAGGCATCCATTTCTTACATACGCTACACTTTATTGGCTTCATCATACCACCCACTTTCAAAAGGGCGAGCCAATAATGTTGCAGTTATGGTACGACATTCTTGATGGTGGTTCCGACCTGGCGTATCAACCGTGGAAAGACGCCCTTTTCCGAAAGCGATGGCTACTACGGCCAGAGGACAAGAAAGGACCTGTGGACTATGGGTGGCAGCAGACGGAAGACTTTTTCGGCAAACGGGGCGTCGTGCGGAGCGATGACATCGTGCGGCATAAGTTGAATGCAAAGGACTCGGAAAATCAATCATCACTCTCCTGGGTCTACAATGGAATGCTCATTTGGAGTTACGAGATGCACCGTTACGATCTGTTGCAGTACGCTAGTAGTAAACTGCGAGCGGTCGAGAAGAGCGACTTGAGGAGCTTGATGCAGCGAGCAGTCTACGAGAGTAATCAGGTGGCCATCGCGGCGCTTTTGGAGTCAGTGATTTGGCCGGAGGACCTTTTAGCCGATTGGCTCTACGATGCTTGTGAATTTGGGGATTGCAAGGTTGCTGAGCAATTGCTCAATGCTGGGGCACGCTGGAAGACTAATCCAAGCACAAAGAGCAGACATGCACTTCTCGCAGCTGCGTCTCAAGGTGGCCACCTTGAGGTAGTTCAGCTTCTGCTTAACGATGGCGTCAATGTGCATGCATCTAGCTCCAGGACCGTTATGACACCGGTCTATCTGGCGTGTGAGTCTGGTCATTCTGAAGTTGTCCGGCTTCTGTTGGGCGCCGAACCCAATGTGAGCGTTCCTTCTTTCGGTAAGATCGCCGCAACAGAACTCCAGATCGCCTCTGAGAAAGGCAATCTTGCGATGGTTCAGCTTCTTTTGAATACTGGCGCGGACGTGAATCAGTTTGGCTGCCGCCCCATAGGGTCCATAACAGCGCTCCAGTCCGCATGTAGGTATAGCCGTTTTGAAGTTGTCAAGTTTCTTTTGCGTGCCAATGCCGATGTCAATGCTCCTGGGGCCAAATGGAAAGGGTATACGGCCATTCAGGCAGCATCTTTATGTGGTGGCGTTGAAATCATCGAGCTCTTATTGGATGCCGGTGCCAATGTAAACGCGCCGCCCTCTTTCTATGGCGGGCTCACAGCGCTACAGGCAGCGTCTAAAAGCGGAAATCTCGACACTGTTCGGCTTCTTCTAGGAGCTAATGCCGATGTCAATGCAGGTGCTTGTGAAGTCAAAGGAACAATGGCACTACTGGCAGCGGCTGGTGGGGGCCACTTGGAAATTGTTTCCCGTCTTCTAGATGCCGGTGCCGATATAAATGCTCTTCATTATACCTTAAGAGAAGATGATATGGTCCAGGAGGCGGCTATGGCAGGGGATTACGAATATCTTCAAAGGCGTCTAGATTCCGGGGCGGCACCTAGGTATCTGAAAGCTTTTGAACGGCTTCTCGATCTTGATACCGCTCGGAATGGTCTTGGCACTCTTGATAGACAGACTGCGCTCCAGGCTGCGGCTGCACACGGGCATGATGAAGTTGTTCAACGGCTTCTAGATTCCGGTGCGGATGTAAATGCCGTTGGTTCTACCTTTCTGGGATATACTGCACTCCAGGCTGCGGCTGCACATGGGCATGTTGAGGTTGTTCAACGGCTTCTAGATGCCGGTGCCGATGTAGATGCTGTTAGTTCTGTCTATCCTAGACGTACTGCGCTCCGGGCTGCGGCTTCACATGGGTACGATGAAGTTGTTCAACGGCTTCTAGATTCCGGTGCCGATGTAGATGCTGTTGGTTCTGTTTATCCTGGACATACTTTGCTCCGGGCTGCGGCTGAACATGGGCATGTTGAAGTTGTTCAACGGCTTCTAGATTCCGGTGTCGATGTCAATGCTGTTGGTTCTATCTATCCTAGAGTTTCTGCGCTCCAGACTGCGGCTGAACATGGACACATTGAAGTTGTTCAACGGCTTCTAGAGGCTTGCGCTGATGTTGGTAGCTATGATTCGAAGGTAGATTTAGCTAGGGCGCTCATATTGGCCACAAAAAACGACAATCTGAAGATGGTTCAGTTGCTTTTGGGTGCTAAAAACCCCCATACACATGGGGCAATAGGAGAAGCACGAAAAATGGGGTATAGTGCGATTTACAAGGTTTTGTTCAAAGCGGCGACTTGGTAGTACGAGTAAGTTACGAGTTATTCATTAGTCGTATTGATACACACTACAAATATGATGTGATGAGTAAGACTAACATATCGCTACGATAGGATGCTCAGTGTGGGATTTGCGCAAGGTATCCGTGTGCTCGGGAAGCTAATAAGGCCACGGGTAATCTATTTAACTAACAAGGAGGAGCAAGCAGATGGTTTGCGGGGTTGATAGCTAACGATTAGCTATCCAAAAAACGAGGTACTTGAGAACTGATGCAAGCCTTTGAGACTCTCAGAATCAGAAGGCGACACGGTTGGATCAGAGATGGTGATTAGCATTGGCAGATTGTTGTCCTTTCTTTGGTAAAAGAAAAAAAGAGATTTTCGCGTTCACTACACTTGAAGTTGATATATATCAATACAGATGAGGCACAGGCCTGCACGCAGTCTAGGATTCACCGTTCAAGTGCAATTGGATGGAGACACGTCCGCTAATCCGTCCCCGTTGGCTCGCATGTCCTGACTTCGTCAAGAGGAACTATGTGAGCTTTCAATTAGCCTAACGAGGTGGCGCCTTGTGCTTTTAGACGCCGTCAGTCACAGCAAGCCTCTGGTCGACGAGGTGTGGGCTTGGCACGGTTTGGGCAGCTGTTTACTCTTGGGCGACTCATGCGACGGGATGCCTGCGAGTAGGTTTTTCTGGTTATCTATTGGGAGTTGTATCGACAATTGCTTGTGCGAGAGGGGACGCAGGGGGAAGACGACGCTGACAACGAGGCATGTTGAGAATTCATTGGCAAGCGAATGGACAATGCCCAAAAAATCGACTCAGTAGGTCGCCCCCGCAGTCGAGGAGGAGCCCGGAATTCCATCACGAGAGAGCCGATGCACAACTCGTTGAAAAATACAGTTTGTCCAGCGCCGCGCTACTGACTGCGAAAGATCGTTCAGCCTTGCTAAATTATCATTAAGATCACACAGGCTTTCGATGAGCTCAACGACGCTGGAGGCGCTGCCGTGCCTTAAGAACTGGACCTGGCACGGGGCAGCGCGGTTAGGGTCCGCGCGTTAGAATCGCGGGTTGAGCGACGGCGTTTGTGACGTCAATGTGCCTAGCATTTGATATACTTAGTATTTGATCAAATATTCCAAACAAACGAATATCGCTCGGTAATTCTTCAAACAAACAAATATAGGTCCGGATTTGATTTGTTTGACTCGAGCGCAGCGCTGGTTTCAATCCAGCCAGCCACGATTTAAATCACTCTCAACATGCAGGTCTAGCAGACGACAATCCGAAGAACCCAGACGCATTACCCAAGTAGACCGCTAGCCCAACAGTTAAAGACTTGTCTTTTTATGCTTTTTCTGTTAAAAAATTTGTAGTCAATCACATCGCTTTACTTCGGTCAGTCGCGCATCCGGTAGACAGTGGTAAAAGCCTTCTTCTCTACTTTTCCTTTCTATGCATTATAGAGGTCGATGTTAATACTCATGTCCTGTAGAACCTCTTTCAGGTGTGATCGTTTCTTCCGCAGTCCTATTAATCGACATCATGCAATCTGTAGATTCATTTTGCTAGCTATCGCAGATGGCACCCACGCATCCGCCAGCGATCGGAGACCCGTCTCATCTCAGCCCATGATCGTGGTTTACCCGACAATTGTGTCACTTGGTGGCTTGTCCCGCCGTGAGACTAGGCTGGTCCAAGGGCTAGCCACAAATCGATATTGGTATTAGCAGTATGTACGTTGTTTTCTGCGACTCTATCAGCGTGACACGAGAGCCTTGTTATCGGTTGTGGTTTTCGATCTGTGTTTAATTTAAGAGGAGTGAGGAAGTCTATAATTATGCGGGGCAGGACCAATTCCCTACTTGTCATTCGAATATAACCTGCCGTAAATGGTCTTGATTCTAAGTCGTGTTTCATGCGTTATATTCGCATGTCTTATTTCCCGATGTTACTCTATGGTCTTAGAGACCAGAGAATTCATCATGTAAGGCATCACTTCCTAGTCCATGCGCCTCAGAGTACGTTGAACTGCTTCTAAGCTGGAAAGGTATGGAAGCCCTTCGTGTGAGCTGGGCCAGTGTTGCTTATGGGCGTAAACTGATTGGCGGTTTCTGCAGCTTGTATCAGACATGGGACAAAAGATTTCGAGACAGGGCAGCTGAACAGTCCATGACAAGGATCAGAGACATCACTCTTTTAGCAATTCTTGTTTCTCTCTCATTTGTGTTGCGCCTGGTGAGTTCCAGAAACTGGAACTTGCATTATTTGTAAACAACAACGGGGGCGCTGTGACGGAGAATATCGGCTGCAAAAAGAAGTAACATATTAAAACAAATGCTTATCCGCGACAGTTAGATTTCTACCATTAGTAAGAAATATGAAGTGTGATTTTACTGGTCCACGTATATGCTGTTTAGGATTCCTCATATGGTTTTGCATGTATGTCTCAGTTGATGATGCATTGCAGATCGTACTCAATGTGACGGTGATTAATAACTCATCATCGCAAAATTAAGTAAGACAGGGTCAAAGGCGATAGTATCGGGGTGCTCGACCACTTATAAAAGAGGCTCCCCTGCCTCCATATACTGGTATAGTTTGGTAGCTCTACTGATATTTATCCAAACGCAAAGTACACCTACACCCTACAATGAGAGTTACTGTCCTCGCTAGTATTTTTCAAACTGCCTTTATCGCAGTAGTCAAGGCACAGGGCCCTAGGTTGGTAAGTACGCCTGCTGAGAACGACTTGAGGAAACATCTAACGATCTGGAAGACTGTTTGTACAGCAGTCAACTTCGCTGGAACCTGTCTTGACATCCCCGTGGGAGCACCCACGTGTGTTAACCTTATTGGTGGGCTTTCGTTTTTGTAAGTGTTACGGATAATTGATGTGACAATGCTAAATTTTGTTCAGAAACAATCAGATTTCCTCGGCTAGAATCCCCCTGGGCTTTGGCTGTACCTTCTATGAGTAAGAAGCTCGATCTCTCACTATTCGCGTCAGAACTGACTGAAAGCAGCTACTTTAGTTGCATAGGGGAGCCTAATGATATACACAGTATTTTCCTACGTGGGGGAAACTGGCCGAATTTCGCAATTCTCCCGGGCGTTTCTGGTCCTGTGAACTTTAACGACCTTACTAGCAGTGTCCAGTGCGGCCCTATTGGATTTGATGATGACGATGATGACGAGTAGTATTTCAGCGAGTTTTGTTATGCTTCGCGTCCACGGTATGCAAAATGTTATCGCTTGTTCTCCTTGAGCAACCGCGCTTATCGCGAGCGGCGTAATGCTACCCTGTTGGAGAATATTGGATCGGGTAGCTCGTACGGTCTTTAGCGTAGCTCACTAAGATAGAATTAGAGATATAAACTATCTCTAAACCTAATTAGTATACCTATAGAGCACTATTAGGCCGCGGAGCCCTGCAGGCCGTGGCGTATTGTGGCACCCACTTGTGGGTGCGGGCACATGTAGTTCAGCTTCTGCTGAAAGATGCCGGTCCCGTGGATTGAGATAAGTTTACGGCAAAGCTGACTGGCGATCAGCGCTGCTACCCCGCATGAGTACGATAGGCAGCGGCTACACTCTCTAAAATTGGTCGGTCGAGATGCTGTCTACGCATGCGCCTGCATACAAATCCACAAGCGGTGATCCAACCAAAGGTTGACACGATGCGGTGCATGCGGCAGGTGTTGCCCTGCCCGCGCACTCAACGCGAGTCGCAGTAGCGAAGTTTGTCATAAAAATGAACTGGTGGTTCAGCCGAGGATGTGAAAATAAAGTAATTTGTCTTCCGCGCGGGGGTCATGCATACCGCCGCAAAAGGCGTCGAGCTCGGCACTTGTAGACGGCCAGAGGCGTTCTAGAGTCATCTGTTAATAGCTCGACAGTACAAATGGTGCCTACACAGACACACTAAAGACGTGGAATCGAGATTACAAGACGATCAGTGGTGGATTGCTTGACTAAGAATAACTAGGTACACGACATTACCCCACCATGAGGTGTCTCAGTCTGCAAGGCAAGTTGAAGGCATCACCAAGCTGTCCAAGCGAGCCAATTGAAATACCTTGTCCTTGATTCAAATGGCGTGAGAAAAGTTGTAAAACGGTCGTAAAACTCCTCAAGGGGGTCCATTCTCTCTGATTTTCTGCATGACAGCTCTGGCCAGAGAGTCCATGTTGCTGTGGGTGCTGAGTTTGTCCAGGGTGACATTCCCGTTCCAGTCCTTGACGCTAATAACGCGAGTGTGTCCTTCGACTGAATGGGACTTGGGTTCCAGCAGCATGGCAAAGCGCCAGTCGGCCTGATTAAGGGCCCTTGCCAGTTGGCTCGTGTTGCTGTGACAGCCATTAGGGCCCCAGATCGGTTCGCCTCTGAAATTGAGGGTGCCCGTGAAGGTGTGGCCTTCCACAGAGTGATCCTTAGACTCGGTCCAGACTTCCATGGTTGCTGTGTTGGTACTGTACTCGATGGGTTAGCAGGTAGGAAATGCTTGTTCAAGGTGGCTTCTCATACCTGTTGGGGTGCTTTGGTGATGGATATGGAAATTTCGGGTCTGAGAGTAGAGGTAAGGAAAGAGAGAATGACGTTTCATGGTCTTTATCTTGGGGATATAGCTCCCTTTATATCTTTGGTGGGGCTTTCCTCGTGTTCAACAAGATCAACAGCAAGGAGATAGAAATTGAGTACCAAGTATGAAATAATGAGTAAATTAATGTAGAATACAGGGTGACAATATTAAAACATGACCCGTATTCCGGCACCGCCTACCGTCATGGTACAATTGGTACCACCACATTGACGTATTCACCTGCACTGCACTGCATTGCACTGCATGTATTGATGCAGAGATACGCCGCCTACGGTCCAGACCCAGGCCATGCTGTGACAACACCACCAAGACGCAGAAAAAGACGCAGAAAAAGGGATAGTTGACGAAGCCCGCTTCCATTGTCCACGGGCGCTCCTCTTTCTCTCGTACCCTCTTTCTGTAGCTCTGTCGCTCTGCCCTTCCTCGGTAGACATCGTCTCATCATCCCCGCCATCCATACGTTGCGTAACCAGGTCATGGATGTGGCCAAGACCAACCAGCTCGCAGCCTTTTTCTTAATATTAGTCCTTAAGATCGCCGGTGAGTGTTGCTTCCTCCCAATGCAGCTTCCGGTGGCATTGGAGTAACTATGTAAAATTGGGAATGGACAGCGTGTGGATGCCAGCTCCGTACCGACTGCTCTCAGGCACCCCTCCCCCCTCCCGTAGCCAATCGAAACCCAATCGAAACCCAAGCAAAATTCTTCGCAAAACAGAAAATCCAGTGCTGCATAGTATTATGGACCTGTACAGGGATGACCGGCGAGACTTGGCACATTGCTCATTGGTGTCATGCTTACCTCTCAAGGATACAGCATGTGGCAGTGCTGCAGAGAGGTGGTCCCTGTTCCGGTCCGATTGGCTTCAGTTGCAAGGCAAAGTAACCGTTGACGTAATTATCTGACAGGACCTAGATAGCTTCTTCTTCCTCCTCCATAGTCAGATAGCTCCTCCAAATACAGCAGAAATCAGGCCATCACCCCGTTACCTGTACCAATATTCTTCCACGTATTTTAAAGCGATTGCCATGCTTCCTCGCGAGCTAGAGTATCCCGGCTCTGATTGTTCCATCATGTGTCTCGGCATGCCGAGGCACGAATGTGTTCGCGAACTTATTGAGGAGGCGCCGCATATTTGCATGCAGCCAATCGATGCCGACATCTTGCTGCGTATCGAAAAGTTTGGACGGGATCACAACATACCCAAAGACGAGATAGACAAGGCATGCAAACTTGCCTCTGGATATTCCGATGTCATTATCCTTCTGTGGCGACCGAGTGATGGCCATCGATATTCCGAGAACTTCAAAGACTTTGTGCGGTATTGTCCTACTCTTGACGCCGTGGACAAGCTTATTCGATATGCATCCCGAGGACAACGTACCATACAGGACGTGTCTGTGCTGGATGCTTACTCATTTCGGCCAAAGAAAGACAGGAGGAATAACTTGACAAAAACCTCGGTTTGAGTTGTTGCGCAATATTCTGACAGTCAAAAAACCCAAAGTGTTGTTGCGCTGCTGGAATGACAAGGCTGAGTGCCCACTGAAGCTGGATGCCTTGCGGTCGCAAGGCATCGGCACTTGGCCCGTGAGAGACACTGTAGAGTTTGATGGGCAGTCAGTGAGAACAATCTGTTCGTTTCATCCGGCTACATTTGTTTGCTACGGGCAGCGCAAGACAAACTGCTTCATGTTACTGATTTGTCACTTCATCTTGGCGTTTCGGGGCCTTGCCGGATACAATGGAGTCCCGAATTGGATACAAGACCTCTGCGACCGAAGCAGGGAGGAGTGCAGGTATGTCACTTCATCTCCTAATCGGTCGTATTTGACACTTCTTTATAGTCACAATCACAGCTATTCGCAGCATGAAATCCGCACCGAAACAATCAAGTTGCTCGAGGATATGATGGATCCAGATCCCATGCCCGCCGGCGACATGACCGCGGTCGCTACCAATGACAGATTCTTGTACACAGTTCGACGCTATCTTGGTGTAGAGACAGGAAGAAGACATGATTTCATACAGTTGGCGAAATTGTGTATGATGTGGAAGCATTTCGCTCATCCAGCGAGGTGCGATGTGCTTGCGGCGTTTCAAAAGATTGCAAGCAGACAGCGTTGGATTGATAAGCCACAAAAGGGTCCCAATTATATTGGATTTGCTGACGACGAGGATCCGGAATGCTGTTTGGGCCTCATGGCGCAACTCAGTATCGACGTTGACAAGTCCGAACCGGATCAGCTTCTCCTCGAGCTCGAAAGGCTGAACAGCGAAGCATATCCATGCCTTGAACGAACAAGAGAACTTCGTTATAAGACATTGAAGATTGCAGCGCATATAATGGATTGCTTCAAGTGGGGACTGACTGTCAGTTCGCCTTCGCACATATCTTACCAAACAAGTACGTCGTCCAACCTCCGAGAGCTGCGGCAAGACTCGAAGCCACGCAGAGACAAAAGGCGATAACCGACCTGGACTGTTTAGATGGAGACGGCAACCAGGGCACAGGCGGCACCCGTTCCATACTACCCTTGAGGCAAGCGAAAGATGAGATTGTCGACCTAGAACACGACAAGAACTAGCACAACTTATCGCGGTACTTAATGAGTACTCGAGTAATTATTTAAATTTCCAGCATTATACACTATTTGGTCTCCCCACCTCTTCCCTAGACGTTTCTAACGCGCCTTCGTCTTCTTGCTGTTGTTTCCTTTGTCTTTTTCTCGCGTTCTGTATTTTCCTTGTCTGCCCGTTTTCTCATTGCTTTCGTCTTCTCCATCTTTCTCTCTCGTGTCATCTTTGCCGCTTCCCTTGCCTTCTCCACTCTCATTTTCATTCTGCTCTTCTGGAGTGCTGATATCTTTCAGACTTTCCATGAACCGCGGTATGTCGTCCAACTTGACTGCCTCCGACTCAGCGAGCTTCCATTCTGCCCCAGTATACGGCCTACGCCTGATCCAGCGCTCCCACTTCTCGATGACCGCAATCGCCTCCTCTTTCGATATCTCGAACCACTCAACGTGCTGGCAGCGACAGCGCCGACAGTAGAAGCGCAACCGCAAAGGCCTCAGCTCCGCGTGCACTAGTCTTTCCACGCGGTGCGCGTGTGGCATCATGCCCTTTGCCGCGGCCTCGTCCGTCGGGTACAGCTGCACCGGCTCCCTGTTGCAGTCCACTTCCCACTCGTTCTGTCGCTGCTCCGCCGTTTTTGTCGTGAACCCAATTTTGATCCGCCCTGGATTCCCCGCAACTGCAAAGGCGTACACGAATCCGCTGTTGACTTCGTTCTCGACCACCTTCTCCGAGGTGTCGAGTGGGGTGATCGCAATGGCTTCGACAGTCTTGTCGGGTCTGTCCCCTTTTCCCAGGATCTCGAACACACTCATGTCGAAGCCGCCATCCCAGAAATGGAGCGGATGCCTCTTTTTTCTCCGAGGCTGCAGGCTCGGCGGCAACGTCGTAGCTGTAGCTAAGAGCTCGTTTCGGCAAGCTGTGTCAAACTCGTTGATTGTTGTTTCCCAAGCGTTCTGTAGCTTATACCTCTTCGAGTCGACATGTGATTTACAGACGAGATAGTAGCGCAAAACTCCAACCAGCTCCCGGAAGGTGTCATCATCGTCGCGAGGTGCCGTTGCCATCTGGATCATCCTTTCGATGCTTTTATCGCACTTTTCTCTCCTGTCTATACTCAGCTTTTGTCTGCAACCTTGGCCATCTCCTTTTATGCTTGTGCACGTTTGGGGTGCCATGGCAAGGATCTGTCGGAGCCTCCTTTGAGGTGTTGGGGTTCGGCGCTCGCGAGGAAGAATCTTCATCCATTCAGACACGCGTTGGTAGCATAACGGTGGATGGTCGTGAAGATAGCACAGACTATTCCTAGCTAGCTCATCAAGGTGTGTCTCCGTTTGGTCTGCCGTGTTGCTGGGCTGCCATAGTTGTTGGACAATTTCGTCTATTCGTATGGCTCTAGCCTCCGAGACTTTGTTTTTGCAAGGATCGCCGCTGTATTTCGTCGCAGCACCGCACATTCTCGTATTAAGATTCAATAGGGTTTTCCAGGCGTCAAGTTCCAGCAGCGTATCACTATCTTCCGCCGCTTTCGTTTCGGAGACTTCACCTTGATTTGGCGTCACTGGACGGGTAGCTGTCTCACGCACAGAGTTCTTTTCTTCCACCAGCCGAGAGTCGGCTTCCGAGTTGATTCGTGCATTCGCTGTAATTTGCGCGTTTTTTGTCTCCGTAACTACCCGGTCTTTCTTGCGCCGCGGACTCGGATAAGCAGGCGGGCTTGGGTATGGATCAGCCAGTATGCCGCCAACCACATTCGTGGCCTGCGACATGTTGCGTTTTGGATGGCACAGGAAAAGCTCGTTCTGTAGAATGTGCTCAAATAATTGAGAAGACGATATGATAAATACTTTTTGGCCTGCTGGAAGATGTTGTAACGGATAGGTTCAGCGCAGGCAGCTCAGCACCCCCTCATTTCGTTCCAGCGCTTCCACGCGGAGCGGCATTGGCTGACAGCTGGAACGACAACGCACTGTACATGCATGAGACGCAGCCACGAATCCTTTAGAATATTGATCAGTGAATGCATCTATAGTTAAAAGCAGGAAATTACGAGAAAATAACTTGTAGCAAGCAGTCATCAACAGCTTTATCCTAATCAAACATTGCCTCGAGCGATTCAGTCGACATCAACGCGCTTCTGTTAGCTTCACACTTGCCGACCAGTTCGGTACTATCCTGCAGATCCGCCACAGCCTTCAGAGCGCCATCCATTGGCACACAAGGCCATGGTGGAACTTATCCGAGAATTACAGGTGGTTCACAATTAGCGATTTTGGGTAGCATGAATAGGTTAGAACGGTGACTATCTATACTGTCCATGAGATCCTCATCTGCTACGGTGTCGCTGACATGTCTAATCAAGCTGTGACCGATGTCTAGATTATGCTAGGCTTCAAGAACTCAGTCTGCGATATTGTGGGTAAAATTGATCGCTCGTGAGGTCTATAAATCTGAGTCAATTGTCCGCGGCCTTCGTCAGTGCGGATGAAGCTGAGCGATTATCAGACGAACTTGGAAGCTCAAGACGGATATGGTCCGGCCCTGCTGTTGCTCACAGAGCTATGTGGACAACTTACGAAACGGTGCGACATGCGTCACTAGTGGCAGGCCCTTCCCACAGCCGCTCGTAGGTGAGGAACTGATGCACCTAACCACCTGCCTCTCGTTAGTTGTTTGTGGAGAGATTCACAAGCACAACATACATGGCAGGGCACCGCCTTCGCCATTCAGTATATTTTTTTTTTCATGATGGGTGTGGGTCGGTATGTACAGTACACTTAAGAGCCGCGACAGATTTTGATTATGTTTACTGAACACTATAACCTACGTCCCTAGATACACCATTCTACGACTATCCATTTGACTGTTGTAAAGGAAGCCACCGCTTACCTAAACTTCTGCTACCGTTATGTCTCGCCGTCGTTTCAGGCAGTGAAACGGATCTGCACGGGTGGCTGGCTGACATGTCTGGCTTTGTCCTACGGCCCCTCGGCCGACTCCCGTGATGCGGGACGATGGACAGCGGCGACAAAGTGACATTTTTTTTGTTTTTAATTTTGATTTGTCTACAAATAATGTGGTTTGACTCACACAGCTCTCACCCGCCGCTGCGCAGATTGGCTTCGAAAGCAGCTGAACGTCCGTGCATACCCAGAACAAGACAGCAGGTAAGACGCGACCGCAGATTTTGGTCTGAGTGTCTCTTGGTGAGACCTGGCAATATTTTCCAGACGCTGTGGTTGCTGTCGCAGGATGATATATTGCGACTTGGCCGCAGCTTGAAACTCGTGTTGCGTTCTGACGCGCTTGTGTATAGGAGGAGCTGTTTGTACGCCGCCGGGCCTCTGCACGCTGTAATTACCGCCACTTTACATTGGCTCAACGCCAACACCGTCCTATGGATAAAAGTCGCATGATGCTGTCCACTTGCTTTCATCTGCTCTGAAGTATTCGTCGGCTGGATCGACGCGATGACCGGTCGCTACCGTGTCTCGGCTATCAACCTGGCTGATCTGATACATGTTCTAGAGACGGGATGCCCTCCAAAATGCGGCGTCCATTCCTAGGTATCTCAACAATATAAAAGCCGTCGTCGGCTCCATCATCAGAGTCGTTGTCCCTTTCCATCACTGCCTCATTTTACCCACAACACCATATATTCTCTCTACACAACCACCAATAAAAAACACCATGAAGACTTCAATTCTCCTGACAGCCCTCGCGGGATTGGGTCTAGCTACTGCGGCAGTAACCACCTTTAACGGAGCAAGCCTCGAGAAACGACTGAGTTGCGAGATCCCCAACGTGGGCTGCTACAACCAGAGAGACTGCTGCGGCGGCCTGACGTGCGACATGAGCTCGAGCTGTTGCCTTCCCGAGGTTGACGACCCATACGGCCGCAAGAAGAGACAGGACTGCGGTTGCTGCGTTCGATAGATGGGGTGTATCGGTTCAAAGTCGGAGAAGAAGCAGTCGTTGCATGGAGTTCTCCCGAACGGAGTTTAAGCTCGGCCGACTGCCATCGGGTTACCGCTTTAGCAAGCCTATCAAAATAATACAGGATAAATTCTTAATTTTTTCGCCGCTCCGCCAAGTATCAATATCAAGCTCCCTGTGAATATTGAATCGTGTAGGTTCGAACGGTGGAGATATTTTGAATGTCGAGGACTTGGAAATCGCCACCGGGTAAGGAACCCACCAATAGTGCTCGGGCCCGAGATGATCGCCTCATGGCCGCGTGTAAGTGGTGACTAGGAGTCGGTGCGCAACAACGAAATTGTGAAAGAAAAATTGAAAATTCATTGCTAAAGAAAGATCTAAACGTTGCATCAAACATCAGTACTCTATAGTTTTTTTTTCGGTCCCGAATGATTACCCCGTAGTCGTTGCAATCGGGGCCGGAGGACGCTGGTTTGCCTCCCAAAATTACGCTTGCGTAGGCCGGTAGGGCTGGGCCGCGCGGCTTTGCCAACCTAGTCACAAAGACTCACACGCAACGCAACGCAACATTCACATTTGTTGTAGCAAGTGGTGGCTGACACACACACATTCTCACTTGCCGCTGGCCCAGATAACACAGTCATTTTCTAGTTGGTTCGATGGCGTGCATTGCGTACACCCCCCGCACGTAACCCCGTCTCAGCCGCCCAGGCACCAAACTCGCATTGCGTGTGTGTGACTTACACGGCTGAGCGGCTGCCTTGTCCGCGTGCACCCGTTCCCATGTATATATAAATGCAGCCGTGCAATCCCATCTATAAACTCGCCTCTTTTGCTTTTACTTTACATTCTTCAGAGTTTTCACTCTTTTGCATTTTTCCTACCCAACAACGACAACACCGCCCAACCAACCAACCAACCAACTACCACGCACATCTTCTTCGTATAATCAAACAAGCTTTATATCGAAAATCATGGCACCCCCTCCTGAACCGAACAGAAACAGAAACGAGTATCCGGACCCTGCTGCCTTCATACGCCAAATGATGGGCGGCGGCTTCGATCCCGACCACCCTGGTGCGACCGGCCGTGGCGTCGACCACACCGGCGCCGACAACACCCTCTATCCTACCTTCTGGCCCGGCTTCCCCTTTGACAGGCCTCCTCACCCTCCTGGACCTCCTGGGCCTCCCGGCTCTGACCACCCCCGGCCTCCCAGCCCGCCCAGCCCGCCCGGCCCCGGCCCCGTGCCTCCTCCACCCCCTCCCCCCGACCACGGTCGCCACGGTCGCCATCACCCTCATTATCCTCATCATTCTCACCATCTTCCCGGAGCTTGGTCTTGGGGTGGACCCGGTGGCAGCGGTGGCGGCGGCTGGGGCGGCTGGAATGCAGAGGATAGCGACTTCCACTTTAGTGATGGCCATGGTCGTGATCGTGGTCACGGTCGCCACGGACGCCATGGACGTGGCCGCCGCCATCACCACGACAGCGACGAAGAGGGCACGCGCGAGAAGCCGATCGGAGTCTCTGAGGACGACAAGAACAACGACAAGTCTTCTGATGAGAAGAAGACGACTGGTTTCGGAGATGAAAAGACGGGCTCTCCGGATACCGTGAGAGGCGAGGTCCCCGACCCTGACGAAATTGTCCCCGAGTACGAAGAGGCAAACAGCAACAGCAACAACAACCGCAACGAAACCTTTACCGGTGGTTTCGGTGGCTTCGGCCACGGCTGGGGAGGCCGTCGCGGTCGCGGCGGCTTCGGTGGTCGCGGAGACTGCCACCGTGGTTCCGGCGGCCGCCGTCGCCATCACGCCGACCGCCACAACGACACGCCCGACGCCGACGCCGCCTTTAACTTTCCCGACATGATGCGCGGCATCATGAGCCACCCCATGCTGCAGCAGCACGTGGCCGCCGTGCAGCAGCACATGGCCGCGCTGCAGCAGATGGGCGCCGCGGCACGCAGCGGCGCCGCCGCCGCCGACAACACGACGGAAAACAATGACGAAGTCGGCTCCTTTGCGCCGCCCGTCGACATCTTCCACACGGCCGGCGCCTACGTCCTGCACGTCGCCCTGCCCGGCGTCAAGCGCGACGACGTCGGCGTCCACTGGGACCCGGAGCACAGCGCCCTCACCGTCGCGGGCGTCGTGCACCGCCCCGGCAACGAGGCCTTTCTGCAGACGCTGCACTCGTCGGAGCGCCGCGTCGGCGTGTTCGAGAAGAAGGTTGTCCTCCCGCCCAAGGACCTCGCCGGCGCATCGGAGCAGCCCCGCGAGGAGATTGACGCCGAGCGCATCGCCGCCAAGCTGGATGACGGCGTGCTCGTCATCATCGTCCCCAAGATGGAAAAGGAGTGGACAGAGGTCCGCAAGGTCGACATCTTGTAAAAGGATCGCGGTGAGGGCTACTAATTTAGTTTGCTATTTCGAGACGGGAAAAAAACGAGAAAAGCAGGAGGCAAAAAAACAAGGAAAATGAAACATATAAAATGAAACAGCTACGAACAAAGTGCCTGTTATGGCACTGATGATGGGAAACACTAGACGAAATTGACAGCGATTTTACTTGGAATGGACTGAAATTGAATACCCAGAAAAGACTTAATGTGGAGGATATTAAATAAATGAAATTTGCAAACGAATGATACAGACTCGATTTGAATTAAATGTGATTGATGCGCTCAACGTAAGAAAAGGCAGTCGAGGCTACGACCATACGCCATACCATAATTCTAGTCAGGGACATGAATGGCACTTTTGTCATAAGTGAATAGTAGACCAACACAGATAAAATTAGCCCCATTTATAAAACCTATAGAAACAATACATCATACGCCGTGACAAAGTATTAAACCTATCCCTCCGACTTGCCAAACCCAGTGCCCCCTCGTAATTCCCAGTACATACAAACCCCCTTGTCCAGAAAACATTTGACATCTTGATTCCGCTTTCCTTCATAAACATCATCCATGGTATATTTCTCAATGCGTTTTACATGCTTTCAGCCCCCAACTTCATCTCAGACCACCGCCGTGACTCGTCGGACACTGCGTCTGGCGCCGTCACCAGTAATGGTAATGGCATTCTCCGCCTCCAGCATCCGCATCACTTCCGTAAACTCGGCCTGCTCGACCGGCACGCTCGAGCTCTCGCCCAGGCGGCGCGCCACGTCGCTCCAGCGCACGGCGTTGCCGGCCGCCGTCATCTCGTCCAGCAGTCGGAGCGTCGCGTCCTTGAGCTCGGCCTTGCGCTTGCGGTCGACGGCGCTGGTGCCCTCGGTCAGGAGACTCATGTCGATGCGGCCCTGGGCGTCCGTGGCCGCCGTCTTGAGCGCGCTCTGGATGAGACGGTTGGCTTCCTGCACGTCCTCGCGGGTGACCGCCTCGGACAGGCGCATCTTGGCGTGGGCCTCGGCGAGACGAATCATCGACTCGAGCTGTCGGGTAGTGGCGGTGATGCGCTTCTCGGCGGCGCGGACATCCTGGCCGAGAGCACGCATGGCAATGTAGCACTCGACAAGCTCCCTACCTGCCTCTTCGCTGATGGTAGGCTGGATTTGGGAGCGCGCATAGGAAATGTACATGGTGAGAAACTCGACGGGAAGAATGTCCGCGGCGGACGGGGCAGACTGAGGCTTGTCCTCAATGTAGAGGGACAACAAGTGCTTGGCCAGGCGTCTGTCCATCTTCTCATCGACGCGGTCCAGCATCAGATAGACGAGATCGAAACGAGAAAGTAGTGTAGGCGGCAGGTCAATGTTTTGTGGCACCGACATGTCGGGGTTGTATCGACTGCCGATGGGGTTGGCAGAGGCGAGAATACTGGTTCTAGCATTGAGAGTGGTGATGATGCCAGCTTTGGCAACGGAAACAGTCTGCTGTTCCATCACCTCGTGAAGAACGGATCGCGTGGCGTCAGACATCTTGTCAAACTCATCAATACAGCAGACACCACCATCGGACAGGACCAGGGCACCCGATTCGAGGACGAGCTGCCTGGTCTCGGGGTCACGAGTGACATATGCGGTCAAACCGACAGCCGAAGAACCTTTACCACTGGTGTAGACACCGCGAGGCGCGATTCTGTGGACGTATGCGAGCAGCTGAGACTTGGATGTCGACGGGTCACCACAGAGTAGAACGTTGATGTCACCTCTGTACTTTGGGCTGCCACCCTTCTGGAAGGTCTTGTTGGTGCCACCAAACAGTTGGAGAAGAATACCCTTCTTCACGTCATCCAACTCGTAGACAGACGGGGCGAGCGATCTCGAGAGGAGGTCATAGATGTCTTCGCGAGCGGCAGTCTCACGAATCTTTTGCTCATTCTCGGGAGAGATGGTGCGAGTCTCTTGAATATCATTCGCGCCTCTGTCGGCGTCCTCCTCACCCTCAACACCGAGCGTGGAGGCATCAACACCCATTCGCTTCTTATCCACCTTTTGCACGTGGAGAACATCGACGTACGTCTTGTAGACGCTCTTGACAGCGCGCTGACGAGGGTTCACGCGAACGGCACTCACACGGAAAATTCCAGTAAGCTCAGCTCGGTCACCGGCCTTGCAAAAGTCGACCAGCTCATTGTAGACGCAGACAGAGACGGAGTGGGGTGTTTGACCAGCAGGTACCGCATCAGGAGTTTCTTGCAGCTTAATGACCTGCTTGTCTTCGAACGAGCAGCGGTTGTGAACGATTTGCATCGAGTTCTTCGATTCACAGATAGGGCGAGGGCACTCGGTGGGCTCGCGGATCTTGCCACGGTCAAGGCCAACGTTGACGGAGTGGTTGCAAACGTTGCATCGGAAGAAGGCGTCCTTCATATCGGGGATGACTGGGGTGGTGCGGATGACAAGGCCCTTGATGCAGATGAGGCGGTCCATGTCTATAACCTAGTTAGATTTGGCTGAAAACAAGTGCGAGATGAAAAACTTACCGGATGGGTTGAGATCTCTCAGGTTGGTCGTCTTATCCAGGCCGAAGGGACGAACGACGTAGATGGAGGAGGCAACCTGATCTTCCAGAGAAGGCTGAGGGTCTTGCGTAGCACGGGGAGTTGCAGGCTCGTCTGGTCTGTCAGAGCTCGGAAAGACAGGTTCCGAGCTCTGTCTGGTTTGCTGAGACTCGCCCTGGCCGTTGCTGCTTTGTGACGGTCTGTTTCGTAGACCCTCAGCGCGGGCAATTTCGACCATGAGGTCGTGCACGGACTGATCCATGACAGGAACAATTTCCTGAGGATAGGCTTGGACCTGGTGCCAGAGCTTTCTTGTCGGAGGATAGAGGTTCAGATCGGAGATGTCAAGGTACAGTCGCGTAGCGCCAAGGAGAAGCATGTTCTCCAGAGCTTCCTGGTAAGGCTTGGTCTCGGCGTCGGGGTCAGCGTGTACTTCTGCTTCTGAGAGACCATCGCGGTACAAGCGATACTTTTGGGTAAAGTTGCGCAAGAAGTCTTTGAAGGCCGCGAAAGTGTCATCAATAGAAACTGTAGTTCCCCAAATGAGACTCTGGCCCTGTCCGCCCAGGATGTCGGCTTCGGAAGTGTTGGTGTCGCGGTTAGCGTAGGAGGGTGCCTCGGAACCGTCGACGGGGCCTTCGCGAAGAACTCGGCCAGCCTCATCGAGAATGACACGGCGCGGCGCGCGAGGGGTACGGTGAGCATCAGAGTTAATGTCACCGCGTCTACGCGAGGCAGTGCTACCGGCGTCAGAGCCGAGGAACAAGCCACTGCTCTCACTGCGCAGCTCGGATTGGTGTCGTAGTGAGCGTCCAGGGCTAGAGCTCGGCTCGTATCTAATAGGAGATGATTCTGTAAATACGTCTATTAGTCATGGCGAAGCGCAAAAACAACAAGTGCAAAGCAATCATACCTCCACCAAGGGTGTGTCTGGCCCGCGGGGTAGCCTGGTCGTCCACGACAGACTGTGTGTCACTCATCTGACGGAGCGGTGAGCTAGGAGGAGCACCATGGCCAGCATGCGTGCTTTGACTATCTGTCATCTGGCGCAGAGGCGACGACACATCGCCGCTTACGCCGCGCTGGTCATCACCGCGACCAGGCGACGAGGACTGAAAGAAGATGGGGCTGGAAGCCAGCGGCTCGGGGGGGTCACTCGGCGCATTGGCGGAGGACTGGCGTGCAGAGCGACGCGGAGTCGCAGACTGCGAGCTCCGTTGCCTGCGATGCGATGGCGACGACATTTTTGCGAATTCGAATTTTGAAGGAATGAAGATGTGAAGGCGTCAAAGCCAGATTTTGCAGGGAGAACGATGAAGGGGTCACAAATAGTTTAGCAGCACCAACGAGGGGCAAGGGAGCAAATCTGGGCGGGTCGCGTCAGGCACAATGGCTGGGCACGCGTAAAGTGGTTTTTGGGACGCGTTTTCCATTAACAGACCGCTGTGGTCCGTGCGCACGCGACACCACTCTCGGACCGGCAAAAGGTTGTGCCGTACATTGCGGGCTGGAGGGGCTCCCAGGGACACCTGGTTCATTGCTAGTGCGCCAGTGGACTATGTGGCAGGCAATAGCTTCATAGAACGATTGACCACGTCAAGTCCGCCAAAATGTCTCCTGGAATGACCCTCTTCTCGGTCCAGGCCGTCCTGGTCCTGAGTACCGAAGACGGCTCAAGAATATTCGCCAAATACTTTACTCCTCCCCACGCCGCTCCTACAGGTAACAATGCGCTGTCTTGCGTGCCCCTTGTCCCAATGGGAGCGCCGTCTTCACCGCACCGTCGACTGACTTGAGCTGTCTTTATCGCAGGTGGCGCCGCCAGCTCCTACTCCGATACCAAGTCACAAAAGGCCTTTGAGAAGGGCCTCATCGAGAAAACAGGGAAGCAGACAGGCGATATTATCCTCTACGACAACCGCATCGTTCTCTACAAGCTCGAGTCCGACATTATGATCTACCTTGTTGGTGCTGCCGACGAGAACGAAGTCTTGTTATATAATACCCTTCTGGCTTTCAGAGACTCTCTGCACCTGCTGTTTAAGTACGAACCCTGCATGCCGCCCTGCAAGCTTCCGCGCGCGCCAGAATCCGATTGCGCATGTCAGACAAATGCTAACCGCTGTTTACTAGGCAATCTGTCGATAAGCGTACCATTGTCGAAAACTATGACCTGGTTTCCCTCGCCATTGACGAGATTGTCGACGACGGCATCATCCTCGAGACCGACCCCACGATTGTTGTCCAGCGCGTCAGCCGCGCACCTACCCAGGACCTCCAGGTCGGCCGTATTGATCTCAGCGAACAGGGTGTCAACAACCTGGCGCAGCTCGGCAAGTCCAAGCTCGCCGACTGGCTGCGACAAGGTCTGTAAATGTTGGGCCTGTAAGTGTACACGATGGGGCGAGCAATTTTCCTGCTACAGTAGCAGGGACATGAAGGAAACGAATATCAAAGCATCACGAGACTGGGGGGCAGGATAATCAACTGAGACCAAAAGGAAGGATGCTCAGTGGAACGACGACGAATGGCGCAGGGCGCATCGCGCACTATTTTAGAGGGTATAAAAAACCTATTTTTCTTCTATATGGATGCATCATGATCTAAGTTCCGATGCTGCTTTGCGCAGGCGATTCATGACCGCAGCAGCAATGTCTAATTCTCCGTCTATACCATCGACAAATATCGTGTCGGCCCCTCGGCTGTCGAGCTCACGCAACGCTGCAAAGAGGCCTTGTGCGATGCCCTTTGTATCTTTGCCCAAATTTATATCAAACAGCTCACCGATTACGTGACCACCAGCACCGACAAGGTCGCCCGTATACACCTCATAGCCAGACTTGTCGACCTCCATCGCCATTGGTGACGCTTGGCGCCAATTCTGCACTTGGAGCCCGGCAGCGGCTTTCCACCGTTGCGTCCGGATGACGCCCACCTTTCTCGCCAGTGTCTCGTCACCGTTTTGCGCGTGCCCGTTTTGCGACGCCTTGGCAGACTCGATATCTGCAGACACGATACCGTCCGAGGCCGCGTTATACGACGCTTCATACAGCACCACGCGCGCCTTGGGGCTGTAGTGCTTGTACTTCATGCCCGGCGCGCGCGGTGCCGCTTTGCCCTCCTCGCTATGGTCCTTGTACGCTTTAACGGCATGCTCCCAGCCGGGGCAGCTGCGCAGCTCCTCCATGCTAATACCACCAGGACGCAGCACGACCGGCGGGTCGCAGAGGCCGTCGACGACGGTGCTCTCGACGCCGACCTGGCTGGGCCCGCCGTCGAGAATCAGCTCGATCCGGCCGTCCAGGTCGTGCTGGACGTGGTGCGCCGCCGTCGGCGACGGCTTGGTCGAGGCGTTGGCCGACGGCGCGGCCAGCGGCACGCCGGACAGCTGGATCAGCGACAGCGCCAGCGTCGAGGACGGCATGCGGACGCCAAACGTCGCCAGCCCGGCGGTGACCTCGGGCGCCAGCTTCGAGGGCTGCGCATTCGGCAGCAATATCGTCAGAGGGCCTGGCCAGAATTGATCTATCAGTGTCTTATATTTTTCGGGAAGAGTATTCTCCTGTCCATCTGCGGTGGTGCCCAGCAGGCGCCGCAGCATCTGCAAGTCGCAGACGTGGACGATGAGCGGGTTATCAGACGGGCGGCCCTTGGCCGAGTAGATTCCCTTGACGGCCGCACTGCGGGTGGCATCGGCCCCGAGACCATATACAGTCTCCGTCGGAAAAGCCACCGGCGTATCCTTGTCTCTGAGGTGCGCGCCGGCCTTGGTGAGCGCTTCGATGGAGGGGCGTGATGAGTCGGCCGTGCTCACGCACCATTCCTCCAGCCGCTTGGGACCCACGGAATCGCGAAAGTGCCCCAACTCGGATCCCCTGGCGGGGACCCTGACGACGTGCGTCTGCATGGTGAGTGGCGTTGGAGCCAGGCGCGATCGCAGAGCAGTCGATATAAGTCGACGGAGCGTAGTGGTGATGGCCAGCGTGAACTTTGCTGCTCCTGCGTTGCCCCTCGGTGCTGTTTCCTTGCTAATTCTGTCTCGCTGGGAAGGACTTCAAGGGCTCCGAGTCCGTATCACTGCGCTTTGAAAATTTTCATTCGATATTCAAATGTAGATGAGTTGTCCGTCGAGTGGTGAGTCAAACGAAAAATTTCAAGATGCGGTTGGCACTTTTTAGTGGGGCCTTCCAGGCTTCTGCTCGTGTGCCTCTGGAGTTGACATCTCATATCAGATTTTGCTTGTATCTTTTCCATAAGGAGGCGGATTCTTCTTCTAAGGCGCCGAATGCAGCTTAGTTTTGCTGCATTGCTTTTTCGTTCTGTGACAGATCTTGCAGGTTTTATACCCTCACCATGGGCTAACACAACGAAAGTGAACGAAAGTTCCGCCAACAGCGTCGTTATCCGCCAAGGCACGGCCAAAAAAAAAAACTCACTCTTCTTATTTTGGTACAGAAGCTGACTCCGCGAAGGATACGCGGTGATGGCTGCAGACGGCCAATCGGTCCCGTATGAAGAGGCTGTTGAAACTTGTACGCCAGAGTCAATCAGCGCTAGCTCAGGCCTGGAGTGCCTTGACAAAGGTTCCATACGTCCCACACCAACCCGATGCACCAACCCGTACGGAACTTATGGCACCATACTGGAAGTGTGTCTCAGTCGAAGTGCTAGTCAACTCAACGGCGTTCCGCCCCGAAGTAATGCACAATCAGATCATCCGGACTCAATAGCAACAGAAGCAATCCAGCAAGCAGTTCGGCATTCTTTGCCGTCTCCGCATGGTGCTCATGTCTGATAGTGATGGCGTGATGCTACTAACGCTATGTAGGCCCACGAGGCGGCGTGGGCTGTGCCGACAGCCCGACAACCTGCAGTCTTTACTGCCGATTATCCCAAAACTTGAGGACTGGAGAATCATAGCTCTATTCTATAATAGAGACCCATTAGAACTATGCGGCTAGTCTAGAGCCTCGGTTGCGACTTTCCGGGGCCGGTGATGTGCGCAATGTCGTGCTCGGGCGCAAGTATTTATTGCCTGCTAGTCCCCAGGATTGATGTGCACCAACTACTCTCAACCAAGCGAGCTGCTACCGCAATATCGTGACGTTAGTTATATAAACTCTGACGTCAACCAGCACCCGGCCCAATCATGCGTGCTACGCTTCTAGCGGTCCTGGGCGTCTTTGCTGCCAGCGCCTCTGGCCAAGCTCCCAGCACGTCACAGGACGCAACAGCATTTGCTTTAGCATACGGCTATCCTCTGCTAGCATTCGAAAAATTCGCGCGACCCCAGATCCAAACGTCTGGCGTCAACCAGATACGGCACGCCCGCGCCCTGTCCACAGCAGCCAATACCAGCGTCGTGACCCCCAACGTCGACACGCTCTACTCGACCGCCATTCTCGATCTGAGCCACACTGCTGTCTCGGTTGAGCCGGGCAAGCGGATAACGCAGGGCCAAGTGTCTCTCGATATCCCCGGCGACCAATTCGTTCTCTTTTCCTTTTATGATCCGTTTGGCGACAACTTTGCGAATGCGGGGACCGGCCACCCGCACAGTGGCAAGGCTTGGGTAGTGCGCCAGAAACCGGACAATGTCTCCTCGTACGGGATCCAGGTTGATGAGCAAGGCCAGGCTTTTGTCAACTCGCCGTCTGTGTACACCATTCTGCTGATTCGTTGGCTCGTGAATGCTACCAACTTGAATCTCGTTCATACCCTTCAAGATCAACTTCTCGTGACCAATACCAGCCAGGTCGCCGAGAAGCAGTATCCCTGGCTTTCCTCCATCCAAGGCGTCGACAAGGCCAAGTCTCCAGCAGTTAATGCGCTTAATCTTCTGGCGCAATATGCGCCAGCATCCAATCCCACCATAGCCTCCGATGCCGACACGGTCCGTCAGAAGCTTCGAGCCGCAGGCGTCCTGTCCGATAACACCACTTCGGCCACCCTCCAGCCTGGCGTCGACATTGACAAGGCCAACCAGACGGCCCTCGCTGCAGCCGTCTCTGCTGCCGCGCACGCCATCGAATCGGTAGGGAATGGCTGGGGTACCATTCAGCCGAACAAGACCGGCAACTTTGGCACAGACTACAGTCTCCGGGCCTCCATCGCTGCTTCGGGCTATCTCATGCTCACCGCACCCGATGCCATATATCCCACCTGGCGCAACACCAGTGACAAGAGCAACTCCAGCAGCAACATTGTTCTCTCCCAGGGCGAGGCCCTCCTATACACCTTCTCCGCCAAGCCTCCACTAGCCCAGACGGGCTTCTGGAGTCTGACGCTGTACGACTCTGACAACTTCCTTGTTGCCAATGAGCGCAACGTATATGGTGTGGGGGATCGCTCCAACCTGACGTATGCAGACGGTACGCGAGTATATGGAAACGCTTCCCAGGAAGCCGAGGGAAAGGAGTTTCAAGTCTTGATTCAGCCGGCAAATCTGGCCCCACCGACCAACTGGACGGCCAACTGGCTACCTGGACCAGCGGCGGGCCTGGGATTCCATGTTGTGCTTCGTTGGTACGGGGCGGAAGGCAAGCTACTCAATGGCGGATACGAGTATCCGCGCGTGACAAGAGTCAAAGCCATCACCAAGCAGACGAATGGGACAGTTGGCCAAGGATCGAGTGGAGGTGCTAGAACATCTGGGGCGAAGTCGCTGAGCATGCATAGCCAGTCGCTTTTATTGGGGATTGCGTTGTGTTTGGGATACCTGTTGTAGATTCAGGCAAGTCAGCCGAGCTTTGTTTGCTTTGGCAAGGCTATGAAGCAATCGCTCTGAGCAGACATGTTTTTACCTTATTTGCATAACTTTGGAAGCGTGGTTGGCTCGTGCATCACAGCCTTTGTGGCAGTCACTGATGCGATATTGTGTGAGGAACCAGCTACATTGCATGCCAAGCGCAGCGTCAGTTCGCGCACCAAGACAGGTATAAAAACAATGCTATTAAAACTACACAATTGAACGCTTATATGATTTATAATTCGAGTCTGACTCTCAGTAGTTGGACCATCTCCTGCGTAGTAGCCCTTTGACAATTTACTCCGGCTGTCCCGCCACTGGTTTTCGGGCCACGGGCTGCGGGGTCTCGGCCGGCAATTCCATGATATCCTCGTGCAGGCGCGACAATGGAACCGATCCGGGCAGCTCCGATGTTCTGTGCCCGCTCGCGCTCTGGCTAGGGGTGACGGAGCTGTCGGACAGCACCGACACGACGCGCTCGGAGGGCGACCCCGTGATGGTCGACTGTCTGGGGTCAGAGCCGTCCATTTCCGCCTTGTCGAACGGGGGCGCATCCGAGGGTGCGGCGGCGGCGGCCTCTGCAGAGTTGCCCGCGCGGCGGCGCGACCGACGGCGAAGGAACACGAAGAGCGCCAAGCCCGCCAGCACGGCAAACACGGGAACGCAGACCCCAATCGCCGCCTTGACACCGGCGGACAGGCCGCCGCCAGAAGGAGCAGCAGTTTCTGCTGGGTTGTTGGGAGACGACGCCGCATTCGTGGTAGAGGATGTTTTGGTAGAGGATGTTGTGGCTGTTGCGGACACGAACTGCGGCTTGTTCTGGACCAGAACAATGCAAGGAGCGGCGGCGTACATCACAGTGTTGGGGAGGGCTGTGAACGTGTGGAGTTTGACCGTGCTCGGGTCGCAGAACTCGTTTGCGTCTGCCGTTATTACAGCACCCACCTTTGGCCGCGATATGCAATGAAACGGGCGATCAGTAAAGCACTCGTAACCACTACATATGCGCAAACGACGTTAGCCAACTTTACTGTTGATTCACTTTCCCCTGCCCAAACCTTTACCCTCTGAAAACGAAGAGAGGTTCCCTGGCGCACTCTTACCTTATACAGCAACCCACTGCAGTCTGCGTTGATCTGAGCAGTGTAGTCATTACCCTCTCAAAGCCGAGGGCGCTGTAGTCATCGATGAAGAGTTTGTTTGACCTGCCGCTTACCGCGGCAGACGACGAGGCGTTGGCGGTGGCAGTCGTCCCTGCAAACCCACATGCAGAGACATATCCAGAGGGGCAGCTCGACGCGGGCGAGTAGACGGGTCTCTTGTTCGACCCGTCCGGGTAGGTCACGTCGTCAAATGCCCGGACAAAACCAGTCGGGTAGCAGGTCTCAATGTGACCACGGTCATGTCCAAGGCATTGTTGGCCGTAGTTAAAGGTCATCGTTTGGATCGTGCCAGTATTAGTAAAGTCCAACATTAGGGACTCGCACCCCGACGGCGGCGAAAAGGACGCATCCATCGTCCCGAGGTCGGTCGTTACAAAGAACAAATCTCTTCGTGCAATGTGCCCGCTCTCGCCCCCGGAGCCGCCACCATCCGCCGTAACTGTCGTCGTTTGCATCTTTTTGCGCGGCGTAAATCGCTTGTTCGACGATGCCAAATCCAACCGAGAGCGGTTTTTCTTTTTCCGTTCTTGTGTGGCGTCTGTTCAAAGGAGGTGAAGAAGAGAGAGAGGATTGTATGCAGGGGAAGACTGCCAACACACTGCCAACACACACACACACAACCTGGCCAGCTTGCGCGTGCATGCAGCCTGCATGCGCCGGGCGGGGTAAACCACCTGCAGGCAGGGGCCCATCTCTTGCGGTTCATTACTTTGCAGTAACAAGTATGAAAGAGAACCTGTTTTGAAAATAACTTGGCAACCAACTTCTTTAATCGTCGCGCTTTTACTAGAAGCGTGGCACGGGGACCAGGCGGGTAGAGACAGACAGACCGGCCGACAACATGTTACAGACGACTAACAAGGCCCTAGCGTCACGTTGTGCTTCCCCTGTATCTCTTTAATTAGTTGCCCTGTATCCGTAGCATCGGAAAGTTTTAAAATAGAGTACAATGCTGACAAATATCATATATAATGTCTCATAAAATAAGCGTCTTGCTGCGGCACTAACGCCTCCGTCAGAAGGATAGCCTGGCCAAGATACTTGCCATTTCTTTGAATCTCTCGAATTTTGAAACCAGAAACCTGAAGTCTTTGTACTTGTCCACTGACAAGCCACTACTGTGCCATCTCCTGGTCACTTGTTTCAGACAAGTTGGTGCAGTCGGTTTTCAGAATTCACAAGGTAATACCTAGGCAAGTTGGCGTGGTCGATTCCCAAAGTTTATCCAAAATGCAAGTTCCTGCTCGTCACACTTTCTCATTTTGTCTATAATGAAATATATGTATATACTTTTTTTATCTACCAGTTGAGCCGTTCGGCCTATTAAACCCGACGCACCAGCGCCCTCGCCTTTTTCCTCTCCTCCTCCGTCAGCGTCCACTCGATACCGTCCTCACCGTCGAGGGCGACCAGCTCCGCCCACTCCTCGTCCTCCATGTTGGCCACCATCATGAGCTGCGTCACCTTGCCAAACACCTCGCGGATGCCGTAGTGGCCCTTGGCGACGATGCCCACCATGGCGCCAAAGTCGCGCTCGATCCGGATCGCCCCGTACTCGCTCGTCTTGCCCGCCGCGTAGGTCAGGATCCTCTTCTCCAGCACCCGCGACAGGTACCGCGCCGTCGTGTCCAACAAGACGCTAAACGTGGCGGGTGTCATGATCCGGCCGATGGGCTTCATCAGCATGTCCCAGCCGCGCTCGAAGCGGCGCGCGACCATCTCCATGGTCTGCTCCGGGTCCTCGTCGTTTTGCTCGGCATACTCGGCGAGCTCTTCCTCCGTCATGGTGTAATCGGCGTCACGGAACGTCTCGGCGAGAACTGGTCGCAGACGTAACTTGACGACTCGCTCAAACAGGACATTGATTCCTTCACCGAGCAACTCGTTGGATTTTGCCAAAAATGTCTTTTGTAGCTTATGCAGCTGGTTCGCGACCATGACAGCATCTTTTTCAAAAGAGAAAGACTCCTTCAGCCCCGCGCCCGGGATTGCAATATCTGGGCTCTCCTCGGAGTGCGATATACGGCCTTCGATAATTCTGTTAAGGTACTGATTCGCCGTGTCCAAACTGTTGATGAGGACAATAAACTGGACAATTTTGTCTTCCGGTGGGAAGCCACCTTGTATGATGGGCTTCGGATATGTTTCGTCGCGCATCTTGCGTTGTATCATGCCAATAAAATCGGCCGACAGAATCCGTTCAATCAAAGGGATCACGTTTGACGCCACGTCTCTCTGGGACGTGGAAATAGACTTTTGTATCGTAGAGTTCATGATGTACATGACATCGTCCACGGCCATGATGATGTACGGCGCTTCGCCTTCGATGGGCCTGTTCATTTTCAACGACAGCCCAGGCGGGTATTCGTCCAGCTGAAATGACTTTTCCACAGAGCGTCGGAAAAAGAAGCCCGTCATGACATTGTATGGCGACACGAGTTTCCCCATGATCTTTTTGTATAGGTTGGATTTTAGTATTACATCCGCGGTTGACAGCGGAGAGTCATCGGCGTCAGGGTCCTATCCCATTATTAGCTCAGTGTCTGAGACGCAGTTCCTGTGGACTTTTCTGAAATTGCAAGCACTCACAACGCATTTCCCTGAAATGAATCTCGTATACAGCGACCAGCGACCGAGCATCACTGCGATTTCGCTCAATAGAGCGTCCACCTCTTTCATATTCACACCTTCGTCTTCGCTAGTGCGGCCGTTGGTTCCGGCACCAACGGCTGGCGAATTGACCCGCGGCGTGTTACTTCGTGATTGTGGAGGCAGAAAGCTCTGCACCAGGAACGAGAACGGATAGCTCTTCACATCGGTGAGTTTCCTGTCCAGAGTCCGCTCGTCGGTCCAAGTGTCGAGGATGATGCCGCCCTGCACGTCTGCTTCCATCTGGAGCCTCTCAATGACGCGAACCATTTTGCCTGTGCCATAGTGTCTCTCGACCAAGCTTCCGTGACCTTCTACAATCTGCGCAATGTGCTCAAACAGCTTCGTGAGAGCGTTGGCATAGAAGAAGCCGTCCTTGCGCGTCTGGCCACCGACGCCGTCCTTGAGCGTTGTCCTAGCTGTCCCAGCGACACCCTGGCAAACGTATCTTCCGTATACATCAAGTCCGACTTCTGTTCGATCGATGAGGGGGAATAGCTTGAAAAATCGAGTAACTTTGGTTCCGTCGCCGTCGGCGGCCGCCCTTTCAAACTCGCGGAGAAACAGCGTGCAGAGGCTCTCCTTGGCGTTTTCGAGGGTGGTCCACGGCGCATCGGGAACTTCGACGCTGGGTACAATATCCGCGGCAAAGGGGCCCTTGACGATCTCTTCAGGCACATGGCTCGCCCTCGACAGGTATCCGGCGGCTGCTTCCCAGTCCTGCGGGGCGCCCATGGAACCAACGACGCCGTGGACGCAGGCCTTGAGCTCCGCAACCTGTTCCACCACCCGCAGTGTATCTTCGACTCGGCTCTTTTCGAGGTCCAGCTTCTTGACCTTGCTGCTCAGGTCGCCCGCCGTCTCGGCGGCGTTGGCCAGCATGTCATTGCCAATGGAGCGCGTGGCAATGACCTGGGAGCCCAGCCCCGCGCGCAGCATGTCCAGCCGGCCCAGGTCCCGCGAGAGGTCCGTCTGCGAGGCGATCAGGGTGTCGAGGCGTCGGGTGATGCCCGCCTCGCGGGCATGTAGGGCGTCGAGGGCAGCTCGCACTTCGGCCAGCGTGGCGGCATTCTCGAGCCCCGCTGCGGCGGCATGGTGATTGTGGTGTTTCGCGGAGGCGGTCGTCGCATCGTCGCCGTGAGCGCGATTGGCGCCGCTGTGCATTAGGGCGGACATTGGCACAGGGGCGATTGGTCTGAACCGCGCATCGCTGCCGAGCTGGCCCGTTCTGTGTTGTGCTGGAGGAGATGGGAGTTGGCTGAGGGAAGCTCTGGGCATCGATCGCTGTTTCTGGCCTTGTAGCAGCGGCCCCGCTGGTGGACTGTCTACCCTGAACCACGAGCATTTCAACGGCTTTCCCCGAGACCCCAGCAATAGTTAAATTGTGGGCTAATGAGGAATTCCAATATGGCATTTCACTATTTTCTGAATTATTTTAATTGATATACTGAATATGTAGCGTGTGGTAAGTCATTATTAATAGCAGGAATCGGGACGTTGGCGTGCTTCTAGCCAACACCACTTCACCACTTTACACACGCACTCTCGACTCACAATACAACTAAGAAGTGAATCATCACTCGTAGAGTAAACTTTTAAAATTATATAACTTCAATTAATACCACCCATTGTTATGCGCCACCCAAATATGCAATAAAGTTTAAACAGTATCTGTTCCATCTATACAGCTTGGCTATAACCGCTGACCAAACGCCGTTGGCCGTACTTCAAATACTTTCTCAGCTCGTCTGCCCAAAAGACTGTGCTGCACAAAATCGTCAGGCGAAAGAGATCACCAAACGTCAGCGGCACCGTCTGGAACACTTCCTGAAGCGCTGGCAGATATATAACAAGAATCTGGCCCACGATGCTCAGGGACACGGCCCAGTTGAACAGGTTGTTGGAGAATAGGCCGACTTCGCCACGGAGAATAGACTTGCTCTCGGATCGGCAGCTCAATGCGTTGAACATGTCAAACAGGACAAAGCAGGTAAAGGTCATGGTCGTGTCACGTCGCGTGACCTCACCGTCGGCAAGCATCTCGTGGCTGTAAATTATCATCGTTCCAAACATGATGATGAAGGCGGATGTGCAGACGCGCGTAATGACGCCGCGTGTCAGCACAGGGTCATTTCGTTTCCGAGGGGGCTTGTTCATGACATCTGGGTCAACAGCTTCTACGCCAAGAGATTGGGCGGGAGGACCATCCATGATGATGTCTAAGAATGGGATTAGCAGGACGAGCTTGAGTAGCAATCAGTGGGCGCAACTTACTGATCCAGAGAATCTGCATTGGATTCAGCGGATTCTTGAAGCCGAGCAAGGTGCAAAGGAACACCAGCGACAGACCAGCAGCGCTGGTGGAAAGCTGGAATCTCAGGAAGTTCTGAATGTTGTTAAAGATGCCCTTGCCTTCCTCGATAGCGCGTAGAATGGTCGAAAAGTCGTCATCAGTGAGAATCATATCGGCAGCTTCCTTGGCGACATCAGTGCCATGACGGCCCATGGAAATACCAATATCAGCCTTCTTCAGCGCAGGCGCATCATTGACACCGTCACCAGTCATGGCGACGATATCGCCCCGAGACTGCAGAGCTCGAATAATCTTGAGCTTATGATCCGGAGTCGTTCTAGCGAAAATGGTGGTATGTTGCAGTGCATCCGCAAGCGCCTCGTCTGACATTTTGTCAATCTCGTCGCCTCGCAGCACTGGCTTGACCGTAGTTTGTGCGGCGGCATGTGAACTGGCAGTAGCGACATTCATGCCTAGCTGCTTACCGATAGCAAGAGCTGTCGTTTCGGCGTCTCCAGTGATCATGATAACCCTGACACCTCCGCGCATCAGTCGTCGAATGGATTTTCCGACACCAGGTCTGGGGGGATCGCTCATGCCAACAAGTCCAGCGAATGTCAGGCCCTTAAAGGCATCCTCTCCAGGAAGAGTAGACTGCGCTTCCATTCCTGGCGTGTTGCTTCGTCCGTTCGATCTGCCAGAACGTGAGACTGGTCCACTTGCAAAGGCAAGTACGCGGAGGCCCTTTGAAGCCATCGATTCCGCAGCTTGAAGTGCTTCTTGTCTGCGAGTTGAGTCGAGAACAATTTCTCGGCCGTCCTTATCAAGGTATGTATCGCAGGCTGCCAGAACCTTTTCAATGGATCCTTTCATGTATGCATACAAGTCCTTCTCGTTGCCCATGATGACGCCCATCCACTTCCTGTCGGAGCTGAATGGGATTTCACTTGCACGAGCTCCAGAAGATTCACGGGCATCATGCTCTTTGAATTTGTCCAGGAGGTCCATCATGGCAACGTCAGTTGGCTGACCGACCCATCTTGTGAATGAGGGAGAGTCCCCTCGGCCCAAAGTCGACGACATAACAGCCAGGGATGGGACGGCACCTTCTGTATGGCTATGGGCAAGTCGTGCATCGTTTGCGATATTGCCAATGAGCATAATCCTAGAAGATGCCTGCGAGGGGCTCGATTCCATGGCCTCAGCTTCTGCCTCGACATTAATAACCTCTCTGCCGAAATGCCACATCTCAGCTGTGGTCATGTGGTTGGTCGTGAGAGTACCGGTCTTGTCTGTGCAAACGACATTTACAGACCCGAGCGTCTCGACTTTGGGCATGCGACGCACGATTGCATTGTGTTTTGCCATGCGGTGTACGCCGAGAGCAAGGGTGACGGTGACGATGATGGGGAGACCTTCGGGAATGGCAGCGACAGCCAAGGAAATGGAAATGGTAAAAATCTCCAACAGCTTTTTGCCTTGCAGCAAACCAACGAGCGAGATGAGACCGATGACAACAAACGACGCCTTGCTGAGCTGCGAGCCGAGATCATCCATAGAAAGCTGCAAGGGCGAACGAGGACTTTCAGTACCAGACACACTTGTTGCAATAGCACCGAATTGAGTGGCTCCACCAGTCGCGAAAACAATGCCCTGGCCATGCCCAGACTTGACCAGGGTTCCCATATAGGCAATATTTTCCATGCTTGCGTTGCTGTTGGGTGCGAGCGCAGAGTCGGACATTTCGTTGCCAAACTGGGGCAAAACGTGGCGACGCTTCGCTTCAGTGCCGAGTCGAACAGGGTCAGTTTCACCAGTCAGGTTAGAAGCGTCAATTGTGAGATCTGCGGCCTTGATAACGCGAAGATCGGCGGGGATACGGTCGCCAGTGGTAAACAAAACCAAGTCGCCCGGCACCAATTGAGAGGCCATGACCTTGGAAGAAGTGGCATCTAAAAGGGTATCTTCAGGAGTTATGGTGCCAGGATCGCCAATTTCTTGAGCATTCGCGATGTTTGAGGGTAGCGCAGGGCCTTTCGAGGCTGAATTCTTGTAGGGCGAGCTGCGTAGGAGATGGGCGTGGTTCGGAACCAGATGATTCAGTGCTTCGATGGATTTCTCAGATCTGTATTCTTGTACGAAGCCGACGCTGACAACAATAGTAACGGCGACTGTAATGCTGACTGCATCGTCGGTATTGCCTAGGAGGAGCGACGCACCAGCGGACACCAGCAGCATGACAATGAGGGGTTCCTGGAATTGCTTAAGGAAGCGTAGCCAGAGAGGCTCTGGGTCATCATGGGGAATTTCGTTGGGACCATGGCTGCCGAGTCTGGTGAGACCTTCGTTCGGGGTAAGACCGTGCGTTAGGGACGTTCGTAGGTGGGCGGCGGCTTCGCTTGGTGTCATGAACGCGAATTCGTCTGCGACACTCTGTAAAGCAATTAGACAAATACACAAAGGACGCATTGATAAATACTTACACGAGCATGCGCCGATGTGGTTCTGGCATGGCGCGGTCGCGACGGTGGCTGATCATAATCGGGGCCATCGAAGCCTGGGCCCGTGATGGTTGGAGTTGACGAGGTGGGCAGTAGAGAGCCATTGTCTGCACGACCTCGTTCGGACCACGGCAGTGACATGGTTGCACTCGGCGCTATACGGCGAGAGGGGGTTGCGGGAGCGTCAATCGCTGTGCTGTAGACCTCGCGATATCATGGGAGCTGGTGCACGACGTGTCTTTGGACGGAGCTCAAGGCGCAGAGAAGACGGGGTGATGGCGCGCTGCGAAACTGCTTTGCCTCTCCTGATCAAAACGGACGAGCAAGAGCGCAAAGGTCACACAATGACGGGATCTGGACGAAAAGGAAACAGAGTCGCAGATGTTGGAAAAAAAGATGCCCAGCGGCTTCGCAAGGAGTAGTCGCAAAGGCTGGATACATAATCCAAGGAACAGGCCAGCTGGGCTGTCCTTTTTGGTGGGGCCGCAGGGGGGCGACAGGGGCGAACGGCTGCCAATACTCAGTAAGCCGGGCTAAGCTGGCATCGCACAAGACGAAATATTGGGTAGATGAGGTGTTGATTGGAGGCTATAATAAGAAATAGGAGCATTCGATTTACACGGAGAAATTTAGGAAGCTGTAATCTATCGTGGTGAGTATACAAGTGTTGTTCGGGAATAAAGCGTCAGTGCATGCAGGGGCTCAATTACTCGGCGTGTAAAGCGCCCAGTACCAACTCCGCTCTGTTCTGGTAATGGGCATTTGTAAGAAAAACGATCAACTGAAGAATGCACGCAAGATTCACGAAAAAATGACAACATTCCATAAAATGGCAGATGGGCAAATTTAGGTCCCTGGCAGACCAGATGCATGACGTGGGGTGAGGTAGGCAAGAGACGCTATGCCCCTTTGGATTCCGGACAATCTTTGCTCCCTGGAGCCGCTGTCCCAACAGGCGTCGCCGCCACCAAAACACCACTACGAACATCCAGCTCCAGGCGCGACAGGGCCCAACGCCGCAGGTCGTTAGGCAGCGGGCCGCTATAAACATCAAAAGACAGCGCCACCAAGGGGGCGACCAGGCACAAGCACTCTCCTGTTGGCGTCTCCCATTTGTTCCCCCATTCAGGAGACGGGCAGCCCACTTATCCCAGACGCCCGCCCCAGGACGTCGTTGCGTGACAAGAACCTCTGGGCCTGAACTGCAACCGCTACATCTCAGCCTCTCACCTCCTCTACTCCACGCATCACAGCCGCCAGCCGCTTCTTCTTCCTTTTGCGTCTCCCCTGCTCCTCTCCGACGGGGTAGCATCGCGCTCTCGTCCCAGCTAGGGCCCCTAGCAAGCCTACCTCACTAGCACTCCCTTTCAGACTCGCTCCAGACGCCAAATCCCGTGACGAGGCGACACTCATCTGCCCCTCCTTTGGGCAACATCTGAGCACCTGCATTCCGCTCCACCAGCTGTTTCTCCTAGTCATCATGTCCAATCTATTCTCTGGGATGTAAGTACTCTTGCCTGCTATTTTATTCTCCGCCCTGGTCCTGCTTGGCCTCTCCTGCCCGGTCATCATTCGCTTGCATTGGTGTCGTCTGCCCCTGTTCTGCCAGTCTGAATATCAGAGCCACCAAAGCCACCATGCCGCCCTAGCGGTGAGGGGCTGTCGCTATGCAACCTGCGCAACTTCCTAATGCCATTGCGATCAACTATCTGGTGAAGTCGTGGGATTTCGGCGGTGCGGGGGGCAGGCATGTTCTACTGGTACTGTTCAGCAGCTTGTGATGAATGTGCTATGCTGGCATTGCTGTCAAAGCTATTTTGCATTGTATGCTCTGATGTACCGTCCGCACATGAGCTTGCCCCATTGCTTATCTGGTTGTCTTAATGGCCGGCAGCTTCTTGATAGCGCAGAAGCTTGCCGAAACCGCATAATGACGTGCCTAGTAGCGACGGCGTACCGTGTTTGTCGTTGCGCATCCCAACCCATTGGCTCCAGCCGTTATCACTGTCGCACCTGGGGAACCCAACATACTAATCAGCCTGGTCCAGCAACGCTCGATTCCGAGGCGGATCAAACAAGTCCCCCGGTCCTCAAAAGAGCCCAACCCCCTCCACCGGCCAACTCCCAGTCTCCGAGTCTCTGCCAGTCGTCAGCCAGTCGTCAGCCAACCTCGCCCCAAAGGTACCGCCGCTGCCAAACTCGCCTTCGCTCGCCCAGACCATCGGCATGGACGAGAAAAACGGGAACATCCCGAGCGGTGATGAGATTATCAACTCGTACCACCTTCCGAAGCCGCTGCCGCTATGGCTCAACGCCAACTGCACCAAACACATTGTCAAGGGCAACTTTATGACCCTGAGTGCTAGACCGAAGACGGTAGAACAAGGAGAATGGATTGCTCACCAGGGTAAGAGTTATCCCGTGCAGAGGCAGCACGTAAAGCTAACGGGAATATAGTTGTTGAGCACTACCGAAACCTTTGGAATTTCGTCCGCGTCGTCCACGAGAAGGAGGACACTGGCCTTTCCATCTGCAACGCCACAACATGCCCCCGTACCTCGGCCGGAGCGTAAGAACATGTTTACTACGTTGCCGATCTTGGGTAGCCACTAATCGTTGCTGATAGTAATCACTCGTTTACCTGGCTTAATAGAGACCGAGAGCCCGTCGAGCTACCCGCGTACGAATACATGACTTTGATGCAGCGGTGGATTTCTGGCAAGATTGACGACCCGATGATCTTTCCTACTGACCCATCTGGCGTCTCGTACTCTCACAACCCTGCGATTACCACAACACCACTGTCGCAGCTGTCCAACCCTGGCGAGAAGGAGTGGTTCGGCAAGCGATCTGGATTCCCCGACAAGTTTTTGGAGGTTTCCCAAATGATATTCCGTCAGATGTTCCGCGTATACTCGCACCTGTACTGGGCGCATTTCACGGAGCCTTTCTACCACCTGAACCTAGAGAAGCAACTGAACAGTTGCTTCTCTCACTTTATCCTTACCGCTACAGCTCTTGATATGCTGGGGCCCAACGAGTTGGAGCCCATGCAGCCTCTTGTCGACCTTTGGGCAGCCAACGGCACGTTTCCTCCCGAGTCCAAGGCGTACGAATATGCCAACCTCCGCGCTGGCGAGCGTCTTTTGCAACTGGCCGGCATGGCGCAACAGTAGATGCATGATATAACAAGGCACGACATATCTATGCCGCATCACATTTACGAGCATTCTCGAGCATTCACGTTGCGTTAGTTTTGTCATGCATCGGGCAATGGCGGCCGGCTGCCATTAGGTCTGGCAACAGGGAGTTTGAATTTACGGAACAAGACGTTTTGTCATTGCTGAAAAAAGGAAAATACATTGGCGCCGGTGTCAATTCAGGAGGGGGTGAAGGCTCTGACGTTTTGGGCTATCTTTGGTTAGCAAGCAGTCCTTTGATAGTTTATCGACTGTTGCCACATGTTATTCCAATGGCGAAGCGTGGTCTCCCCGTAGTATCTGCATGTGTACGACGCTCGCGATATGTCTCGGAATGCCGTGGATCCCACCGTGATATATCCAACATGTTGATGGGAGAGGAGAGTATTCCCTCGCAGCAAGCTGCAGGCGGTCGGTGTTTCAGACACAATCACCGCCTCGCAGAGGAAGCAAGAGGGCGGAGGTCGATGAGCTGCATGTCAAGACGACGAAGCGACGCGTGCAGAAACTGTCTCAGATACGGTATAATATAAGGTACTATCGACGGAGGGCTGAGGGGATGTGGCCCTGGCGTTGGTGAGGATGAAAATGGCGTATGGCGGTGACCAAGGTTTGAAAGACTTGAGAAGACGTTGTGGCTCAAAAAATGGAGGCTATTGTTTGCTTTTGCCCCTTTTGATGTCTTTGAAGAGAGGCTTTTGTATTCAAATGTACGTCTCATATATATGTGTCTATGTGCAGTTTGTTTGCCTTTTCTGACTTCTCCGGGTGGCGTTGCAGACTGTAGGGAGGGGCCGGCGGCGGCGGACGGCGGCGATTCAAAAAAGACAATTACTTGTCAATGGGCAAATGACAGGCAACCATGCAACCAGGACTGCCTTTTTTGATGGGCGGTCTACATGTCAAAAAAGAGCCTTTGCATCGGTCTCTGAGAGGGAGGGGCCGCACGCCACTCGAGTCTATATTGCTTTTCCCTTTCGCCTAGCCAGCCCCCAGCCCCCGACGACGCCTCCCCCCAAGCTGGGACACACAGGCGCCGCGCACCGGTAAAGACAAAGAAATCGATATGAAATTGTGCAAAACTTTTATTCCCCCCCGTTCACGCGAAACAATATCCAGAGAATGGGGGGTTTTCATTTCATTTTATTTTGCTTGACCGCCAGTTCTCATCACTTGCGGCCCCTAGCCTCCCTCGGGACGATGGAACAGCGTGATGTACCACGCGCCAAAAGCTAGGGCCACGGCGGGCTGGCCTCGTGGGAAACGGGTAGGGAAAGGGTGGTGGTACAGAGAAAGGGGGGTAGCACAAGAGAGGAACGAACGATGTGTGATGACCGCATGAACTTGTTGAAGCGTAAAAGAATGTAGGTTTGATGGCGCGCGACATGTCTGGTTTATGGTAGCATGGCTGGTACGGTGTCGTTGGGGTTGGTCGCTACGGGCCGCGCTACGGGCATCTAGAGCTTCAGCGGAGGAAAGGAAATACAGGTTTGACCTATGATGCGTCGTGGAAGAGTAGGCCAAGCAGGAGAAGTTTACACACAGCTCGCCGTCATCGGGGCGACACTACGTACGCGAGAGACTTGTTAGTGTGCAGGTGTGCAGCGCGAGACAAGACAAGACGCGGCGGCGCTCAGCCCTCGGAGCCTTGGCCTTCTATGACACAGCCGGGCTCAAGTGATTTCGGGGGAGCTTTTCCTTTTTGCGGTGGACAAGGACATGAAAGTCTATCTGTTCCGAGGCAGTTTTGAGCCTAAAAAAAGGAGAATCATCAGGCAACAAAAGTTTGTTTTTCTGATGCCGATTTCGACGGGCGGGACGGGTTCCTAGATTGGAAGAAAACCGGGTAGTTTCTTCCGAGCAGAAAGACGAGTCGTCTGTGCGTCTTCTCCTTGACCGTAAGCGAAAGCTTCTTCTTCCCGATGTATGGAAAGGGAAAAAAAAAAGGGGGGTTCCATGGCCGATTAGGAAGCGAAAAAGGGACAAAAAGAGCATGAAAATGTGTGTGATGATGGTCCCGGCGGCGGGCGGCCCGGAGTAGCGAGAGGCTGGGACGGGTTGGGCATCAACGAGGGCCTGATATCGCGGAACGAGGGGGCGCGCCGCGGAGATGGGGGGGGGGGGCAAACTTTCAGCAGCACCCAGTTTCCTCTTTGTGTCTGGTCAGTCACCAGCTTTTGTTGTGCTCATCGGGAGAGGGGTGGTGAGCAGCAAGCGAACTCTTGAGAGGCCGGAAAAGCCCATGGGCCAGAAAAAAAAAGACGGCCGCATAACAGGCCGGGTGGAGCCTCCTTTTGGCCCCGTGTGAGTGGTATTGTGCTGAAGCGGTGGGAGAGGGAGGGGCTTGGCTATAGCGGCAAAAAGAATAAAGAGAGAGAGAGACAGAGAGGGGGACAGCTCTCGGAGGTTATTTAGGGTACGATAAAAATAAACCTGCTGGGGCTATCAGTGGTTGTGGTTGGTGATGGGCTCTGGCGCGTAGGAAGAGACGATGGCTCAGCCTTTTGGCTTGGCTTCGTTTGAGATGACGGGAGGTGATGACCTGGGCGGTACTGGAATGAGCTGCGACAGGAGCCGACAGGTTCACGTCTGGATGGTAGAATATAGTCAGGTGGCGGTGACGAGATGTCGTCTGGTGCTGGTGTACGGAGTCAACATTAGGTGTTGCCGATGTGTGGTTAGATGCCAGCGCCGATGGGCTGCTTTGCTCCTCTTCCTCTGGTGTCGTCGGGCCTCGTATGTACCATTCCCCGCAGCGCGCAGTAGCAAAGATACCTATTGCCCCCCCCCACGACGAAACAAAAGCCTTCCTCCCACCGCTCCGTTGATGAAGATGTACCTCACCGTTTGCTGGTAGACTCTGCAACCGCGCAAGTACCTACCTGTTGAAACATCGACAACCCCCCCCCCATGGTGTAAAGTGCGGGAGTTTCAACCCAATCAGGTTTAAACAAAATAAGAATAAATGAATTAAAATGATGAATTAAAAAAAGGGCCCCAAGAGGCTGAGCGCCTGATGAGCGCCATGCGTCCCATCTCCTTGTTCATGAATGGACGACACACCACTCACACACACTCACACACACTCACACACACCTGTTTCTGCCTGTTGAGTGTCTCGCGCGCGCGGTGCGGTCCTGTGACGCCTTTTGCTGCGGAGTAGGCATACGACGACGACGACGACGGCGACCGCAAGGCCGTTTCTTGTCGGCCTTGTTTCTTGACCACCCCCACCAGGACGGAAAGGCTAGGCTCGGGCCCTAGTCTGGTGTGTGGTGTGGTGTGGTGTGGTGTGGTGTGGGTGTGTGTGTGCATCTGTTGCCTTTTGCTCTTCGTAAACATGGCCTCTTTTTTGGGTGGCTCACGGGGACAAAAAAAGCTGCTTTGCACAAATGGGATGCTACCCCGGGCCAGGTGGAGGTTTCTTTTTCATCCTTGGGTCTCACTTTGTTTCTTCTTGCTGCGAATCAGAGGCCTTAGCACATCACTCTTTTTTCAACTTTTTGGGAGTCATGATGTGATTTCCATCTTCACCTGCTCTGATCGTTTTTTTTTTCTTTGGCGCGGCCGAGGACCAGGGTTTATTTTAGCCTACAGGCGGGCTTGCGCCCACCCCCGGCCCGTCAAACTGCCCAACATTTCAGTCACAGGCAGCTCTCAACCTGTCAGAACCGTTGCCTTGTAACCGATGGCTGCATGGCCTTTTAGATTGTCGTACAAGTTGCTCTCTCTTTCTGAACGTGCTCATTCGTCGAGTTTCCTAGTGTCACACACGCACGCATACACACACATCGGCCATCATCACACACGCCCTTTGAATCCCGTCTTCTCACAGGACAGAGAGGCGTGTTGGGATTTATAAATAAAACGACCACACCCCCTCCTTGGTCCCAGTGGTCGGGTACCTGCTTTGCTTCGGTACTCACTCTCTCTCTCTGGCCTTGGGTGTTGATGCCCAAAAGGCTTCGCGATGAATGACGCCGCCCCCGTTTGCTGCGGCTGAGCTGCTGATTCCGTCCATCATGTGTCCTAGTCTGCTGCGATCTGACCCCCAGCCCGACAAGTCTTGCTTTGTACTGGCAACAGGAATTAAAAAAAAAAGGGGATGGATGCAGGAAAGCTGCAGATAGGCAGGGTATACGAGAGAGAGAGAGGCCAAACTGCAAGCAGTGTGTACAAAATTACGGGGTAAAACGCGCCTGTATCCTGCAAGGCTCGAGTACGGCTTGCTTGCTTCACAAGCCATGTGCAGCGTTGAGTGCATAAAAATGCTGCGCGATGGCCGATGTATTATTACCGCGAAACGACGGGCAAGGAGAAACCTTCTGTGTCACCCATCTTTGCGGTCTTTTTCTTAGGCCCTCCCACCTCCCCCCTTTCCCTTCCCGTTATTGCTTGCGTGAATAATAGCGAAGAAAATCCAAAAAAAGCGTGGGCTTTGTGGGCGTGACTACGGGAATGACGGCGCCTTCCCGAGAACGAATAGATGAAGGCCCAAAAGCTTGCCCTCGTTTCGCCACACGACACCACAGCAGTCCAGGGGTCCCATAGGCGTGATGGAGCAGAATGACACTTGCCGTCAAAGGGGGGGGGGACCGTTTTGGGCGGCCAAGCGGCGTACTGGAGTAGTATCAGGTCGTCGTCGGTTTGTGCCTGATGGTAGAGGCGAGCAGAGGGCCAGTCGTCTCCGGAGGCCCATGATACGCCAGAGATTACTCGCTTGCTCGATTTCGCAATCACTGCGCGAATCACAGGTTAGCGTTGACCGAGGTGGCCTGTTTTAGAGACCTTGTAGGATTTCAAGTCTACGACTTTGTATCAGACACGGGAAGCAAAAAAAAAAAAAAAAAAAAAAAGAACAAAAAAGAGTCAAGGCAACGACAAAAAGATTGAAACACTGCGCAAAAAAACGGCCCGGCTCGCTAAAACAAAGACCTTTTGGGCATGGGTGTCTGCGCGTGGTTTAGTTCTGGTGAGCGGGCGGCCGTCTATGAGTGGATCGAATCGGGAGGGGGGTTGAGATCGAAAGTGTGACTTGAAAGCAAGGTTCACGGGAGCGAGAGAGAGAGGGAGAGGGTGGCACCATGCCACTTGCTCGCTCTAGCATCCCGTGTATGTAGCGTAGCCCACCTCCTAACAAGAACGTTACTGTCGGGAGGAGGAGGAGCCCATGATGAGGCCAGGCCTGGTATAGCTGCGAGATTGTACCTGTGGTTGGTCGCACTGCCAGTGACGAGGCGCTGAGACGTGCAGGGGGGGCTTTCGAGTAACTAAACTTGCTATCTGATGTCTTTGGCGCCGCCCGGTCTTGGGAGACTCAGCCCACGCTTATTAGATCTGCTACATGGCTGAGGATGGTCTGTCTTGGTTCGGCTTTGGGATTGGGGGGGAGCGGTGCCTAGCATCTGGTCAACGACATTATAACAAGTTCAACCTTTTGCTCGTCCTGGCCTGGTCCTTGTTCTCCATCACTTGTTTTTTCTTTCAACAGGATATCAGGACTGTGGTAAAATTTCTGGTATTTCTTTTTGCCGGCCACGTTTTTCTGCTGTACATCATCTTGCTGCTTTGCTGTCCCTGCGAACCCACGCCCATTCTTCGTTCTTTGCTTTCGGGGCTGAGCACAGCCTTGCGGGCGGAACGGCTGCTGTGCTGGTTCTATGCGAACCCGTCTGGCATCTTTCGATTTAAATCGTCCCCTTTTTCTGATTTCTCGGGGTTCTCGACCTGCTTGCTCTACAAGCAACACTCCGGCCGGTCGTTCGTCTCGACAGGCAAACACAGCACACTTGTCTCGACGTGCAACAGCAGCAGCAACGATTTTTAGCGACGGGCGCGCCGGTGCAGCCGCCTGCACATCATCTGGACTTTGGATCTGCAACGGGTGAGTTGGAGAAGAAAAAGTACCTAGGTACCTACTTTTAGGTACGGTGACGGGAGCGAAAACCGGGTGCGAACCAGGCCCAAGGACAAAGTACCTCGACGGGCCAAAGCCCACACACACGCCCCCCCTCCCCTCCCCTCCCCTCCTAGCGGTCCCCGCCCCCTCCCTACCACTGGCAGTGCTCCCCCCTCCACTGTGCTCCGAGTCGAGTGCGTGCTCCGGCGCCATTTTGCACCAGCGCGAGAGCGGGAGAGACAGAGAGCTCTTCCACAGCAGAGCCCTCCCCTTCAGCGCTGCTGCTGCTGCACTACCACCCACTGAAGCTGGAGACACGGCGCTATTCGCTCGGCGGCTTCAGCGCTGCCACCACGCTAAAAACGGGCTTGGATCATCTCCTCCGCACACCAGCCCAGTGGTTGTGTCAGCCTCTCTGCCCTCGCCTCTACCCGCTGTCTCGCCCTGCTGCCTCTTCCCATGGGCCCTTCTTGGCCCTCTTCTCATAAAGCTTCCTCCCCCGCCACAGACCCTGCCTCGTCTGCTTCCCTCTCCACTTTCTTGCCGCCCGTCCATATCCCATATCTCCCTCATCCATCTTCATGCATGCGCCTCTCGTCTCGCTGCCTTCCTATTCTTCTTCCATCTTTGCCAAAATACACAAAAGCACTCTTCTCTCTTCCTTTCTTACGACCTTTATGATATCATAGCACCGACCCTTCTTCTGCCTTCTTATTCCTGCCCCTCACGCAGCTGCACGACCGCTGTCTTTGTTTCTCCCCTCCCACCCGCCCACCAGCCTCTTCCTGTCCCACCACCGGCATCGTCTTCGTCTTGATCGCCTACCGAAAGCGCACACACTAGCTTCGACTCGCTAACAGCCTCGTCCCTTCGCCCAGGTCTCGCCCTCGCCTTTTCCTGCCCAAACCTTGCAGTCTCGGGACCACTTCGCTTGCTCCCGTCTAATCCGCCCTGTCGCGCTGAAAAGACTCTCCAACACGAGAGACACATCAGCTCACTACGCGCCAGACGCCTTCCTGCCACCCGCATTACCTGCCTAGATCTCCTATGCAGCCCTTCGTCTACCCCAAGAACTCCCTGGTTCCCTCTGCCAGTGCCTCCAACGTCGAGGAGCACCTGGACAACTTCTTCAGCCCCAACACGCTAGACACTTCTTCAGAGCACTCACCGCACATGGCCAACAGTCGCCGAGAGTCGTTTGCCACGGGACCACCGCTATTCTCTCCCAAAACGGAAGACTGGCAGTCTGTCGATATGCAGTCCATTCCCTCCAACAATCCCTATGCCGACCACCAAGAGGCCACTAGCTATATGCGAATGGACCACGACAGCAGCCATGCCTTTAGCGCACCCTCGACCGGCTCATGGGGTATGGCTGCCCAGACTTCGCTTCCCCAGTTTGACCCTGCCGTGGCCGCTGGCTTTGACGTCCCTGCCTCCATCTACCAGAACGCTGCTCATGCCCCCATGCCCTTTCCAAGCATGTTTGGCCCTATGCCCACCGAATCGAAGCAGGGGCAAATGTCTCCAAAGAATGACTGGTCTGCTACTACGCAGTCTATGCATCACACGCCCACTGCTGATAGCGACCCGCTTGCCTCGCAAGGCGACCTGCGTCGCGATGGTGTCCGCAAGAGGAATGCGCGCTTTGAGATTCCCCCAGACCACAACCTGAACAACATTGACCAGCTCATTGCCGAGTCTACCAATGAGATGGAAATCAAGGAGCTGAAGCAACAAAAACGTCTTTTACGCAACCGCCAGGCCGCTCTGGATTCCAGACAACGCAAGAAGCAGCACACGGAGCGACTCGAGGATGAAAAGAAGCAGTATACGGCCACTATTGGAGAACTCGACATGGAAGTCAACGCACTACGGGTGCAGTTGGAAGAATCTCGGCGCGAGTGTCAAATGTATATGCAATACTGCGACAATCTTACCATCCAAAAGGAAGAGATGATTCGCAATCACACCATCGAGTCCCGAGAGCTGCGCAAGAAGGTCAGCGTGCTCACGGAAAACATCACTGCCCTGGAGAGCAACTCTGTGCCTACGCCTGGACCTAGTGGCACTACCATCAACGGGCCATTCGGTGAGGTCGATAGCCTGTGCATGCCTGGTGGCTGGGATAATGCCAACTTCCTTCATCAGTACGGCATGGTGCCCGAACCCCCCAAGCAGAATATGCAGCCATCTGTGGCCAAGAAGACGGAGACGGGTTCCTCTGGGGAAGGCGAAAAGACAGCCACACAAGGTGGCCTGCTCTTCATGCTGTTCCTTGTTGGCGCGTTTGTCATGTCGAGCCCTTCCCCTCCCGCCATCCCCCGAGTGTCTGAAGACGTTCGTTCCGCCTCGGCAGCGCTGCTCGATAATGTCTTGAAGGAGGCGGGCATGCCCTCATCCACTGCCGCCGTCCAGCCAATGCCCTCTCAGCCTGCTACGGCCAACTGGGGCGACATGTCCACCAGCACTCCCATGACTGGCGTCTCCACCGATGGCGTGACTGCTCCGATGCTTGGTGAGCTTCATGAGTTTATTCAGCCAACCCGCGAGCAGACCAACGAGCAAGCTTTCTCCATGTCTGCGGCGCAATACAACGGTGTGAGCGACCAAACGTTTATGCAGAATGGCCCCGCAGACAGGATGGCCGAGCCGAGCCAAGGGCGCAAGAACCTGGCTGCAGCATTAGCAGAGATCCGCACAACCAACAAGCAGTCTGGATCCGCTGATGTGTACACACGCACGCTTCTCTGGGATCAAATCCCGCGAGACGTGGTACGAGACTTTATAAAGATGTTTGCGGACAACAATGCCGCACAGATTGACCCGCAGCAATGCAACGAAATCATGTCCTGATGACAATGATCCTGACGACAATGTTTACAAAATCATTTTTTAAGATTAAGACTGACGACACTCTCACGATAACGACAACACTTTACGGCCTTTTTTTTTTCTTTTCTTTTCTTTCTGGATATTTATTTGCAATTCTTTCTCCTTTCTATAATGATTTACTTCATGACCGTGGCTACCTTTCTGCAGAGCAAACGCAGCGGTACACACGAGCGCTCTCGCGCAACCACACTTTCAGACTTGTTGCTCACGCAAGAGAAAAGCTTCCCACGAGTCTGTTTTCTCTGAATATTTACTTGGAGGCACTTTTACTTTTTTGATTGTTTTGTGTTTTGTTTTGTGGTTTTCACTAGCAAGCGAAATCAGCGTGCATTTTGGGTATTGGAATTGGTTTTTTTTGGTGGCTTTCTTGATTGGGGATATGGAGGGGCAAATTGCCATGCCATTTTCGCATTTTTAGGCTCTGCCGGCCCTTTGAATTTTCCTTGCGAGAATGGGCGGTGGGTTTTCCGGCTGCAGCGCGCCGCACACAGCTGCCATGCTTGCAGCCGGGGAGCATTGACTCGCCGCTTTTTTGCGGGAGCCAATGCAATGACAGAATGATATACAGACCAGCGATGGACAGGTGGACTGGTACGACTATAATGACATTAAGTTTTTTGAATGGACGTTTCGCGCTCTTCACTCTTTTAGCCTGCGGAGCCTTGGCGGCAGTTGGGATAGATGTGTCCGGGGTTCCGTGCAAGGCACTGGCGACGATTTACGAATAATATATGGCTTGCACTCAAGTACTACTTTATATTAAATGTTACGTTGACTTGCTCCCTTTTAAGCCGCACGAGAGGTGTCTCGGGTGGTGTGTGTGTGTGTGTGTGTGTGTGTGCGTTGATGCACAGCAGCGGTGAATGAGATGCGTATGACAGAAGCCGGCCCCAGGAACCACTGTAAATAAACCCCGTGGATCTCGGCGTTAAAGAGGATATTGTGTGTGTGTGTGTCGTTGAACAAATGTCTTAGACATTGTTGGGGATGGTGAGACATGGGTCACGGGCAATCCCGCCACACAAGCCCCAGCCTGACAGCCTCGTCGATTTAGTGAAGAAAAGAGGAGGGGGGGCTTGGGGGATTACAGGACCTAGAAATTAGTGACTGACTCACTCGTAATGAATTAGTTGGTACTCTAGACGAGAGGGGTGAGTCTGCTTGTATTCGTCAATGCTCGCGCGTTTATACGTTCAGGCTGGGCACACCCTCGTAAGGCCTAAGTTAGAACTACTGAACGAATCGGTGCAAAAAGTCAAATAAGTGTTTCGGGCTGCGGACCATCTGCCCCGCTGTCGCGGAAAATGATGGATTTATAGATGGTCTCCCACGGCACTCCATTGCTGCGGGCCTTGCGCGTTGCGACCTGGTCATTCACCCTCCTTCGATCTGTTTTTCCCCTTCTCTTCTGGCAGCACCTCGGCACGGCCAGGATCCTCACGCCGGCGTATTGCAGCGGATCGACGGAGAAGAGCAGGCCGGCGTTGGCGTACGCGCCTCCGTCGCTGTCCATTTCGAGAATGTTGATCTGCAACACCTCTGGGTCCGCATCATCCTCGTGCACAAGATGGTCGAATACCACTCCGTAATAGTCAATCTCTCTGGGAAANAATGATTTACTTCATGACCGTGGCTACCTTTCTGCAGAGCAAACGCAGCGGTACACACGAGCGCTCTCGCGCAACCACACTTTCAGACTTGTTGCTCACGCAAGAGAAAAGCTTCCCACGAGTCTGTTTTCTCTGAATATTTACTTGGAGGCACTTTTACTTTTTTGATTGTTTTGTGTTTTGTTTTGTGGTTTTCACTAGCAAGCGAAATCAGCGTGCATTTTGGGTATTGGAATTGGTTTTTTTTGGTGGCTTTCTTGATTGGGGATATGGAGGGGCAAATTGCCATGCCATTTTCGCATTTTTAGGCTCTGCCGGCCCTTTGAATTTTCCTTGCGAGAATGGGCGGTGGGTTTTCCGGCTGCAGCGCGCCGCACACAGCTGCCATGCTTGCAGCCGGGGAGCATTGACTCGCCGCTTTTTTGCGGGAGCCAATGCAATGACAGAATGATATACAGACCAGCGATGGACAGGTGGACTGGTACGACTATAATGACATTAAGTTTTTTGAATGGACGTTTCGCGCTCTTCACTCTTTTAGCCTGCGGAGCCTTGGCGGCAGTTGGGATAGATGTGTCCGGGGTTCCGTGCAAGGCACTGGCGACGATTTACGAATAATATATGGCTTGCACTCAAGTACTACTTTATATTAAATGTTACGTTGACTTGCTCCCTTTTAAGCCGCACGAGAGGTGTCTCGGGTGGTGTGTGTGTGTGTGTGTGTGTGTGTGCGTTGATGCACAGCAGCGGTGAATGAGATGCGTATGACAGAAGCCGGCCCCAGGAACCACTGTAAATAAACCCCGTGGATCTCGGCGTTAAAGAGGATATTGTGTGTGTGTGTGTCGTTGAACAAATGTCTTAGACATTGTTGGGGATGGTGAGACATGGGTCACGGGCAATCCCGCCACACAAGCCCCAGCCTGACAGCCTCGTCGATTTAGTGAAGAAAAGAGGAGGGGGGGCTTGGGGGATTACAGGACCTAGAAATTAGTGACTGACTCACTCGTAATGAATTAGTTGGTACTCTAGACGAGAGGGGTGAGTCTGCTTGTATTCGTCAATGCTCGCGCGTTTATACGTTCAGGCTGGGCACACCCTCGTAAGGCCTAAGTTAGAACTACTGAACGAATCGGTGCAAAAAGTCAAATAAGTGTTTCGGGCTGCGGACCATCTGCCCCGCTGTCGCGGAAAATGATGGATTTATAGATGGTCTCCCACGGCACTCCATTGCTGCGGGCCTTGCGCGTTGCGACCTGGTCATTCACCCTCCTTCGATCTGTTTTTCCCCTTCTCTTCTGGCAGCACCTCGGCACGGCCAGGATCCTCACGCCGGCGTATTGCAGCGGATCGACGGAGAAGAGCAGGCCGGCGTTGGCGTACGCGCCTCCGTCGCTGTCCATTTCGAGAATGTTGATCTGCAACACCTCTGGGTCCGCATCATCCTCGTGCACAAGATGGTCGAATACCACTCCGTAATAGTCAATCTCTCTGGGAAAAGAGGTTCACTAATAGTTAACAAGACGTTCTTTCTGTTTTTTTTTGACGTCGTCTACTTGTTGTGTGGCTTTCTTTTTACCTTGACGGCACCGGCCGCCTGATCCAGCCCAGATACTCGTCGCGGACGACTAGATCGGTTTCCAGAACAGGGGCTTGACCGTAGAGCGCACGATACGTCAAGTGTGCCAGCTTTGGCCCGGCGGGCTGGGGAAACTCTGGCGGGAGACCTTTTGTGTGCCAGGATGTTCCCGGAAGGAGCTTCTCGATACTGGTGGTGGGCCCCTCGATGTTGATTCGCAGCGGCTTTTGTAGAAGCGGGAAATGATGCGGGTGGGCAGGCGTCAAGACGCACGGCGGTATGGACAGTTGGTGAGGCATTGCGGAATGGTATAATGGCTAGGTTTGGAGCAGGCTGCAACTGCTGGTTGAGGGGCACATAGGAAAAGAGGAGTTGGGGGGTGTCACCCTGGCTTACACCCGTGACTCAAAAGGCTGCACTCTCATTCCCTTCACAACAACTACAGACTGCACGCTCAATGGCTATCTGAGCTGTTTAAACGAAGAAAACAGGGGAAACCACCGGCCTCTTCAGTCTGCCTCTTGAACTACCTCAACTGGCGTGAGGTGCATCGCTAAAGAGCCCTTGGCCACTTCAACGTGATCAGAAGGCAGCATTCTAAGCGTGACACGCAGTGTCAATGAATTCGTAATATTAGCACACGGATAAAAATAACTGATACTACCTAGGATACTATTTCCTAATTATTAATAATTACGTTACGTTGGATAGCAGATAGGGTGAAGTGCCTTCATCTTTCGAAAAGAACGTCAAAGTCGAGGCAGGAAAAAGCGACTCGCAACTGACGCAGATAGCATACTAGACTAGAATTTCGTTTTTCTTTTCGGACGGCCGTCCAGCCTTAGTTGTTAGGACTGTAGTCCATGATCAGGGGATGCTTGTAGAAGTCTTGGGTGTCCTTGATGTCGGACTGCTGCAGCTCCGGTGGAAAGACGTAGCTCATGACGGACTCGCTATTCGCAGATCCCAAAATAACGGCACCCCCTTCATAGGTGTCCGGGTCCATGGCAAACTCGTGCCTCAAGCCCAAGACGTGGCCCAGCTCGTGCAGGAACACATTCTTCATGATGCCGTAGTTGCTGTACTTGCCCTTTTTGGACGTCCGCTCCGTCTTGTCGAAGCCGTGCTGGTACACAAACAGATTCTCCAGGTCCTTGCTGCCCGGGAAGAAGGCGCTGGCGAGCACGGTGTTCAGCTTGCCGCCGTAGGCGAGGACAAAGGCCGCGTCGTCGACGCTGGGCACCCACTTGAACGTGACGCCGATGCGTGCCGAGTTCCACACCTCGGCCGCCTCGATGAGGCAGTTGGCCGCGTAGATGGCATCGCCGGGCGCCGGATAGCCGTCGGCGTAGGTGGCAAAGTTGATGACGGAGCCGTACTTCCAGCGCGGAATCTCCTCCCACAGGCCAACCATGATGGCGGCCGGCGAAGAGCGCGGCGCGTTGCGCTGCGTCACGCATGTGTAGGAGGGTTCCCCGGCGGACGGCGCGTCGGACGCCTTTTCCGGAAGATCCTTCCGGAGGTCGGCCCCGGTCAGCGTGGCGGGGACTTTGCCCCCAGCGTGGTGGATGACCTGAAGCTTCTGCTTCGTGGTGGATGTGGCCGTCAGTACCTTTTGGGTCGACATGGTGGGAGAAGTAGACAGATGAGTCAAAGTTCTGAGAGTCTTGGTGGTTGGGGACGCAGATGAGCCTGGACTTGGTCTTGGTCTTGCAATAGTACCACACCAATTGGGGGAGGGGTTGGTATCCACGGTGTCAAAAAGAGATAGAGGTTTGTAGTTGAGAGATTTGTGGAATGCAGGGAAAGTATGAGTGATGTTGATCAAAGTTCTGCTCAGGTAGGGAGGAGAGGGAGGAGAGGGAGATATAAATATTCAAGACCTGTTAGAGCAATGTTCAGCTATGAAGCTCAACAAGACATGATGGTGGCGTATATAATAATCTCTGATCATGTGCTTGCTCTGCAAACAGCCAAGCCATAGAGCTACTCAATGTTCAGCTATTCAGCTCAAGAAGACGTAACGGTGTATTTAGTGACGTATATGATCATATCCGACCGTGTGTTCAAGCCATGGAGCTACTCAATGTTCAGCTATTCAGCTCAAGAAGACGTAATGGTGTATTTAGTGACGTATATGATCATATCCGACCGTGTGTTCAAGCCATGGAGCTACTCAATGTTCAGCTATTCAGCCCAACAAGACATAATAGTGTATTGAGTGACGGATAGGAGAATCTCCGATCGTGTGTCTGCTCTGCAAACAGCCAAGCCATCAAGCTACAGAAAAACATTCTCCGTCATCTTCTCGCTCTTCCTCCCGCTCTAGCAAAGGTGACGCGTGACTCCCCTTCTGTGTATCTTTGGATGGGGTGCTGATTTTAACGAGCAACTTCTTCCAAGACCCGTCGAGACCCAAAGCTACTGGATTATGGTTAGGTGGCTTTTTTAAGACACCGTCGTTGAAAGAAGAATGACGGCAAATCGCGCCTATACACTCACACTTTACTTTAACATGGTTGATATGGGCGCTACATGATGACCATTGAAAATAGTTGGCTTTTAGCTATAGTTACCTTGTAAAATTCTTTTACAAAATATAATAACAGGTAGCGAAAGTCTGTGCCTTTCTGGTGCTGTCGCTATGTTACTGCTGTCATTACGCTAGTGCTTATATTCGTCACACGTCTGGCCAAGTGTGTACGGGCGCGATAAATGTGATGTAGCTTTTTGTACTCTGGCTGAATGTTAGTACTTGATTCAGTGCCTAGCCGATAAAAGTCAGTACCTTTTTTTCTATACTGCCTGGTTGGCTTAAGCTCCTTGTAGTGACCGTTGCGAAGCCTTGGCGCACCAGACGGAATGTGATGTGCGTGTGGTGAGATTAACGTTTGCATACGGCGAGATCAACCGATCGACTAATTTGACCGTTGGGTTAACCGTGGCTTGTCCCGGAGCCTAGCAGCATCCGGACCAATCACAAATCCCGCCCCCAAATTCGTTAACCTTACTGACATACATAACTCAAACCTAGATTTACACTCACATTCGCCACTTTCTACTACGCTTTGCTCATCGAGGTTAGAATGACTCCAAGCCACGATGCTACACAAACTTTTATTTGCTGGTAGAAGAAGGCTTACAGCCACATAAGGCTTACAGCCGCACAGAAGGCTTACAGCCGCACCATGGCTCTTGATGGTTTTATGGACCAGCTAAAGTCTAAAACCATCGAGAGCTAGGGTGCGCTGTAAGCCTTCTTTTCCTGATGAATGATGGTGCAAAGAGAAGGGAATACTATATTGAATGATACGCTATGGTGGCGAAAGCCCAAGTGTTGTGTAGCGGCTGAAAATCGAGGCTGACTCAAGGTTTGTGCGTTGAGGATCGTGCCGCTTTCATTTAGCTCCTACTGAGAAATACTATCTGGTAAACTAATTACGGAAAGTGTAGTCATGAGAACTCGGTAGTTTATTTGATGACCAGCCGATTCTTAGCGAAATACTTCCCGTGCTTGGCTTGTTGTATCGCTTGTGTGAGGTCTCAGGGTCCTCATGACTTTTTCTAACCTGCTACTAGCGTACTTCCACGTCTTAACTAGACTAACTCTTTCTAAAGCCGCTAAATCAATGAACTCTTGACAGGCGCCTCCACTTTTATACTAGATTCTGTTTGACCAAACAACAACAGTCGTCTTTGTATTCGTCAGTCCATCTACAACTTGAGGGATAGGGACATGGCGACGAGGACGCAGGGACATGGTGTGAGTGAGGCCAGAATGGATGCCCAATGATCACGTGGGTGCGCAGCTGGTATATAGCTGCGAGCTGTGCGCGACCTGGGAGGCAGCGGGCAGCGATATTTCCAATCTCACCACCACATACTATCAGGCACATACGTGATCCGGAGCACTCTCTTCTATTGACCCTCACATTGAGCATCCACGGAACATTGTCATTAATTACAAAAAGCAAAATGGCATCCTCTTCAGAGAAGTCCGTGTCTCACATGGTGCCAAAGTATGAAGTCAAGCTTCTAATGGATCCCAAAATCGTTCTCGACAAGGAGCACACGCTTGAGCGGACGGTCCTGGAGACTTTTGCGATTTCCACTCCCGCCATGAAGATGAACCTCCAGTTCCTTGATACGAGCAAAAAGGACATGTACAAGCACGGGTGGAGCGCGCGTATCCGCAAGGTGCAAGGCGATGCCGACTGTCAACTCACGTACAAGAAGCGCTACAAAGTGGCCAAAGACGACATTGACGCAGCTCTGGTCGCTGCGAGCAAGGATGGCTTCGACTCAAGCGCCACCACCTACAAAGCCGAGGTCGACTGGGGATACGAGAACCAGACACTCTCCATCAAACGCGACAAGTCGCACGCCGACGCTCGCCACCCTAGCCTAGAGCTTCCCGGCGTGACGGAGTCGCGCCACATGCTCATCGAAAAGGCGCCGCGCAAATTCATCGACGCAGTGGAGTCTAACTGGGGCATAAACAAGCTCGAGGAATCGCGCCTCTACGGACCCGTCTTTACGGAGCGCTACACGGGCACCTGGAGTGATAAGAAGCTGGTCGTTGAAGTGTGGCCGATCAGGGCTGCTACTGGTACCGGAATAGAGTACATTGTGGAAGCATCGTTCAAAATCAAGGGACATGCCAAGGCCGTGGAAAGACGTTGTCAGCTGACGACTCTCTTAGAGACAAAGGGTTGGCTCATGGCACGGGATTCTCTGAGGACATCAGTTGTTATGGAGCGCTACTAGGCATTGTGCCATGGAGCGCCTTGTTCATTTTTCAAGAACACTTGGCCTGCTTGCACAGTTCCTGCAAGGCGCTTTTCTTGAGAGCTGACCTGTTATTCTAAACCACCATAAATACACTGCACCCGCGAGCTGCATCCGAGGTAATATATTGACAAGCCTATTATATCTACCATGTGTAGAATGGTGGGGGTCACTGGTACCCACCTCTTGGTGGTGGTCGCAATAGTAGGTCGCGGGAGGCAAAAGTCAACAACAACAAAAAGGCAAAACATTGAGCGGGTGAAAATAGATGTTGTAGAGTTAAAAGAACCCCTGGAATAATTTTGACATTAAAATAACGCTTACTCATACTGTGATAAACATACTGAACGACGTGATATGGACTGGTACATGATTTGCGAATCGAAAACGACAGAAGCAGGAGAAAGAGAAAGAAATCACCCAAAGGTTTCATAGGGGAGTCAGATCCACCCCTCCCAAAACAAAAACAAGGCAAAAACAAAATCGTTCATAATTGACTGGCACATGTTCGGGGTGGCCGTTGAAGCTGAAAAGCATGGTGGTCACCACCGGAAAACGAGACAAAAGGCGGCGTAGCACAGCTGCCAAGAGAGAGCAACCCTCCCCTACCCCTCAAAGCCACAGGCGAGAAACGTAGGGGACATAGCTACCAGACTGTTCACCGAGATTGGCAGGCACTTTGCTGGAGGAGGCTGCTGCTGCTGCTGCTGTCCGCACGGGCTGATTACTTCTTCTTCTTGGCGTTTTCGGGGTTATACTTTTCCTTCCAAATCCTGTAAAACATTGTTTCAAATCCGGTTAGCCACCTCTGGTCATGGAGTAGATTGGGATGCATGACTTGGGAGCAGTATATTGGGTAGTCGAGGCCGCGGGACGGTCAAGGGCCGCAGGCGGCCGCATGGCCACATCATCAGCGCCACCCGCTAGACCTTTGTGGTGACGGGAGAAGGGGATCCTTTTCCCACTTCCCACCAGTACGAGGCATCCACGACATCTCTGCCATCGAACAAGGTTTCGCAAAAGGGAAGAGGGGTGAGGGCTTGCTTACCAAGAGTTACCAATGGTCTTGCTGCCCGCGTCGTCCGCCTTGCGGTAGTACTGAGCTGCTAAAAACTATTGCACACACACGTGGGTTAGCACAAAAAGGTACTTTGTCTCTGGCTCTTACAACGTGCTGATGTTGTGGGGGACAAGGGTATCGCCGAGCCAAAGGCGCCATGCATGCAAGACCGGGCCTCGCGTAGCACCACACCCTTCGAGGGATGTACAACGCAGCGGCGAGGGGAAAAAAAAAAAGAAAGCCAATACAATCGCGCCATATTCGGCGCTTTCTTTCACAACATACCTTGTCCTTTTTGCAGCCAAAGCCTGTGAGGTAGCACTGGCCTACCTCATTCATGGCATCTGCCGACACAGATTAGCATCCGGCATCGCACACCAGGGGTTTCAGAGCTCCAAAGGCTTACCAATGTCACCGAGGTTGGCCGCAGTTTCGTAATACTGTTTGTTCGCGCACGAAGCCGTGTCAGCGTAGCCCCTCTCACTGTTGCCACATGCAGAGGTAGGGTAGGGTGCACTTACCTGCTTGGCGGCGACGGGATCCTTGGGAATACCCCAGCCGTTGCGGAAACAGTTGGCCAGCTCATAGATGGAGATAACCAGCTCACCCTTGGCCGCGCCGCCTTTTTTCATACCCGACTGGAGGGCCATTTCCTCTATGGCGGCCGAGTTGGACGCCGCGGCCGACAGGTACTTGACGGCGCGTTCTGTGTCTGGCTTGACTCCCCATCCGTGCCTGTTTGTTTTATTGCAAGTCCAAGTCAGCCGCAGTTTTTTTCAGCCATGATCTGCATCACGGCTTTTTCTTCTTTTAAAATATAAAGTTTACCTCAGGGCGAGCCCAAACAACACCTGGCTCAGCGGATTATTCGCACCCTGCATATCCGCCAAACGCTCGAAAATGGTCGCGGACCCCTCCAGGTCGCCCGCCTCGTGCAGCCGAATCGCCTCTTGGATATCCTCATCAATCTTGACCGACGACACGGCCTTGGGGGGTGTCGTCCCCCCCGGCGAGTAGCTCCGGGATCTGCTCCGGCCCCCCGCCGCTGCTGGTGCAGCCGCCGGCGAACTCGGCGCAAGGTTCAAGCTCGCCATGCTGCCCTCCCAGCCAGGGGACCCGGGGGTGGTGCTACGGGCAATCTCGTTTTGGCTGGCCAGCAGCGTGGCGCGCTGCTCCCACTGCGCCTCGTCGGCCGCGCCCACCACGATGGCCGGCAGGTTCTCGGGCACGCTGTCGGACGACTCGGGCGGGTGCTTCAGGTGCAGTCGCTCCGAGAGGCGGCGGCGGCGGCTGCCGCTGCCTTCCTTGCTGCCCGAGTGGTGGCTCGCCTGCGATGAAACGGACGTGCTGCGTGAGCGGTTTGAGTGGAAAATGGACAGGCTGCGCCGCAGGCCGCCGGGCTCCTTGGTCGGAGAGAGGTGCTGCGCGGTGTCATTGTCGTGGGAAGCGGGGGCGGGGTGGTTGTGGCTGTGGTGACTGCTGCTGCCGTCGCCGGGGTGGATGACCTCCATGGAGGCCGTATCGGACCTCACAAAGGTGAATTCAGGTGCGTATCCGTTGCGGCCGATGATGTTGGTGGCGCTGTTCTCCGTCCTGGTCTCATCCTCCTCTGGGCTCACGTCCCTCTTCTTGAGCTTGTCTCGCAGACCCATCCTGCACTCTGGGAAAAAAGAATAATCTTCGTTAAGGATACTAAGCTTGAAATGAAAAGATGAAAAGATGCGAGATGCGTGCTGGGTTCCCTGGTCCGTAACGCATGGATTATACTGGGCGCTTGCTCGGGCGGCTATCTGTCGTTTTCAAAGGGAAATGACGTTGTGTTGTCGGACAGGTTGGACCCCCAGTCAGCCCGCCGGAAGTGGGCTGCTTTGGCACCAAGGCGTTTCTATATTTGGCGTTTTCTTGTGCCAAAAAGCCACCCTTTGTTCATCAACCATTCATCACAAAGGAAAAGCACAGGCAGCCCCGATGCGCCCGTTTGATTCGTGGCGGAGTCGACGCGGAGGCTCAGGGGTGGTGGCAGTGGTGGTAGTGGCGGTGCAAAAAAAAGAGGTTACAATGAGGGGGCGTGTAAGCGTTCAGCCTGAATGTGCTTGCCCACGCTGGGATGTCAGATTTCAGCTCTTCGTAAACGAGGCGAGGTAATCAACAGGAGGGGTCTTCCTGCGCAATGGAAATAGAGACACGATAGAGTTTTGTGTAGTCCGATGCGAGGGGTAAAGAGGGGTCTTGGACGAGGTTAGAACCAAGCCTGGTACCGTGTTTGTTGCTGCCCCGCTTGATGCTGGAACCGCCTTGGCTTGCCTTTGAACAGCCTTTGGACATCGGACGAGCCGGATAGCGCACACAATGGTGCTTTCTATTTAATGGTCTTGGCGAGTTGCGTAGCTCGTTTCGTAAATATTCGCAGTAAGCACTTTCTTCTCACGACAAACCACGAAGCGCATCATCTCAGCAAGCACTTTCCAAAGGCACCCAACTCGCTATTTATCATCACAGCTGCATATAAGGTCATATCATCATTCTTCTTCTTTATTATTTCCTAATTATTTTCTTCTTTCTTCTCTGTCTTCGGCCGTCAAGAGTGGCTCCCCGCATCAGCGAGGGTGTCTTGGATGTGGATCAAGTAATCAATTCCCTCGAGCCGCAACGACTCTCTATACCAAAAGGACATAGTCGCAAGTCCGCAATGTCTCGCCATGCATAATACTATGGAGGAGGTGGACCGGCTTCAACAAGAGGGCAAATGGGTCCTGCTCGGCGGCTAGCACCTTGCACGTTCTGCCTGGTCAGCTACAACGCAATGAAATCCTTGCCGTGTTCAAAGTCAGAGTCGTCAGAGTCGGCTCCGAGAAACTCTGCAACTTCGTCCGAGTCAACGTCGTCCGAGTCAGCAGGGTCCTCGTCGCTCGAAACGTCATCCATGGTATCATCTTGCTCTTGTCGCACTTGGTTGCGAAGGACGCTTGCCCTTTCGCGATGGAGAAGTTTACAACGTTTGGTCTTACAAGTGCCCGTGTTGCTGAAAGCAGGGCATTCGAATACGTGTCGTTGCGTGCACTCGGCGCCTTTGCCGCAGTAGCCGCGATACCCAAAATCTTGGCAGACCGGTGCACTGGGCAGGGCCGCCGAGTGGGAATACTGGCAGTTGGGATTGGAGCAGTTGCCCTTGGCAAAATGTAAACAGTTCGGGACTCGCTCGGGTGAAAGTTCGTGCGAGAGATCGCAATATTCGCCGCTGATGCATCGACCTTCTTTCAAAAAGTCTTTACAAATAGCAACCTTGTTTGGGTCATGCTGATAGCGACATGAAGGCCCTTTGGAGCAGGATCCTGCGACAAAATTAGTTCTACCCACACATGCCCTCCGAAATTCCATCGTAGCGATTAAGCTGTCTGTGGCACTGAATGAGAAATTACCAGTCGTAGAAAAAATCTTGCATAGCTCGTCAACTTTCTTGACGGCCCCGGAGCGTCTTATAAGCCGAGTTAGATGTTTGTCGAGACACAGAGCGTCTACATACCGGTGGCCTTGGACAACTCTGTTGGCGACGAGGTTGCCAGTCTTTGTGCGGTGAAATCGAACACCGGCTACGGCTGTGCTTTTTGGTGTCGAAGGGGCATCGCTTGAATTATCTACACATCAGTCAGTATAATTACCACTGGTGGAGATGCAACGTTGACTTACCGGCAGCACGCACGAGCTTCTTGCCGCCGTCTCTGACCAGGAACCGGATGTTTTCGATCATTATTTCGGCCTGCTCTTGGTTTTGGGTAGAACCACCCTGGCTACGCTGAATAAAATCGTCGAATTGGGTTCGTTCGCTGTTTTTCTGCCGCGTTAGCTTGCGCTGCCGAGTTTCCTCAATAGCTTGGGCGCGTGACTGCGCTTGTTGTTGGTAGATGCTAGCGTTGATGAGCTGTTTATGCCGGTCCGTCTTGGAAACCCACAACGCGCTATCTGTAGCGCCGACAGGTGTCGACGGCGATGATTCGGACGAGCTCGGCTGCGCATTCAGGTTTAACGTGCGGTGGCGATGGACCACATGTGGGCGGCTAACACGATATCCTCGGCCGCGATACGTGGAGCCACGATAGCGAGGGTTATGATCTGTCAAAATAGATGAGAACCGAGGGTTTATTAAAAATGGTGCGGAAGACATACGGTGAGAGCCATGCGAGCTTTGCGACGGTTGGAATCCAGCTTGCTGGTTCTTGTGGCGATTGATTTGTCCTACTCAGTTAGTTGGTACATCCACATGTACTGTCTTCGCGCTCATGTATGCGTACCAGCAAGAGCGCCGATTCGGTCGAGCAGCTCCCTTTCTTCTCCCGACATTGTTGGTGAAATGTGCGAGGTATAATGCAAGATTGCTGTTGCGGTGTGATGTGATGCGGAAGTGAAGAGAGGATGCTGGGGTGGCGGTACGCGCCGATATGAACCACTGTACAACTGACTGCTTAGTCATGTGCTACCATTGCTGGACTGTGACACGGCCAAACATACTTTCTAAATATATTTGAAACCAAACTGCCGCACGACTTTAAAAGCATCCTTCCAACCTAATTCTTTGCAGAAACTGATAGAATTTATTGGGCGATTCGAATGTTCATTTTACTGTGCGCTCCAACTTAAACTGAGGAAGCCAGGGCAGCAGAAGAAATGGCGAGCTGGAACCTGCTCGACGAGCGGAGTGAGACTGAGCTTCACAAGGCGCGACTTCTTAATGTGGAAGAAAAGCCGTTCAAAAGAATCACAAAGCGACTGGGCACTGTTTCATCAATAGTCGCAAAATTTGCCGACCGCGAGGAGCAATCGCAGGCGGCGGCAAGCACGCAGCAACTCCAGGAAGACCTGGCCCTCGATTTTGCCGCCTTTCAAAGCAGCATCGCGCGACTACAATTTCTCCACGACGCAAACGGGCGCGAAAGAGCACGATACGATGACGACAAGCAAAGAATATTGGGCGAGTGTCAGGCCGTCCGCGAAAAGAATGCCGAGCTCCGCGAGCAGCTGGACGGCGCGCGGGCCACGCTCGCGCAGCGCAAAAAGTTTGACGAGCTGGCGGACAAGATCACGTCCAACCGGCTGCTGCGTCCGCGCGAAGACCAGCTCGCTAACCTCGCCAAGCTGGAGGACGAGTGCCGCGAGCTGGAGCGCGAGAGCGAGACGTACACCGGGACTTGGAAGGAGCGCCGCGACCAGTTCAATAAAATCATGGACGAGGGCATGCTGCTGAGACGGCAGATTCGCGACGAAAAGGAAGAGGTCGACAGGCGGGAGGGTATGAACGAAGGCACAGAGGACTATGCGGCGGCGACGCCGCGCCCTGAGCTGAATGGCAGCGCCACGCCGCGGCCCGAGGGTGACGGCCAGCCCAAGGACGACGACGAGGGCGGCGCCAAGGGGGAGGATGGTTCTGCACCGACACCGACCGGCGATCATTTACAGGTACCGGGTGTGGCGAGCGGTCGGGCGTCTAAGAATGCCAGCGCCGCTGCCAGCGTGGTGCCAACGCCGAAGCCCGAGCAAGAGGAAATCGACCGCGAGGATGCCGAAGACGACGGCGAGGTCTCTGGCGAAGACGTGGATATGGAAGGACACGAATCAGGGACTTGGCCGGAAGCAGAGAACGAAAAGATGGAGGTGGATGAATAGAAGTCTATATCGATGGTATCATATCTCTTCGGGTTCTTTTTTTTTTTGGCGGGCGATGACTTTTGGGACAAGGCAATACACAGGTGTATATTCGAGATACCCCAGAAAACTAGTAACATTATGTATGATTATGCGCCTTTGTGCTTTTCCCCGTCTCCGACTCCGTCTCGTCTACCCTGACATCCGGCCTGTCTGTACCTATTCGTGCTCGTTCGTTTAGGCAGCAGCCTTGGCCTGCGCGAGGACCGACTTGGCCTGGGTGACTTCCGCCTCTGGGGCTGCGCCGCCCTGCTCCGCAGCGGCGACTTGGTCCTCGAGCTTGGCGACGGCGTCGGCGATGCGCTGCTTGAGGGGTCCAAAGACGCCCTTTGTCTGCTCGATGGCGGTTTTCTACACCACACACAGCACCGTTAGCCTTTGCGGCGCACAGGAAAAAAAAAAGCAACGCGCGAAAAACTCACGTGCTGCTTCAGCATAAACGCCTCGTTGCCATCGTCGTCGGGCGTGCTGCCGGCGTTGAACTTGGCCTCGAGGGCCTGGACCGTCTTTTCTTGGTCGGCGAGCTCCTTGTGGTACGAGGCTTCCTCCTTGAGCAGGCGCTGCACGGAGCTGGTGGTGATGGCGAGGGGTGAGGGGGCGGGCATGGCGGGCGAGTTGCTGGAGATTATGTTGATTTGACACGAGGTTTTAGTCGGACAGGTTTTGGAAATTGTCTGGGTTTAGAAAGGAATCAAACGAGCACAGGCTGCAGCGAGACAAGCAGGTAGCAACGTGGGGTTCATCGAAATGGCGGGACACTGGTGGGCTGCTTCACCCCACTATCCTGATTCAATGGGTGTCGGTCCTCGCAACGGATTGCTTTCGTACACTTGTGTATACAATGCCCAAAGAAACGGATGGTACCTTTCGGAAATTTGGTATATTATGTGCAATTCTAAGAGTCGTCAAATGTATGCCTTCTGGCCATTGCATCCACTTTCCAGCACAAATTGGTGGAGCAGCGGCTGTTGACGCATCTAGTACGGCCCGAGTGACGAGCACGCAACTCATGTTGAGTCACTTTCGACATGCCCTAAATTCTGCCAACACTTTTTACCCATGATTGATTCAGCCACCGAGCTTCTGGAGTCACTCATTTACACACTTGATAGCAATGGAGGTCCCCGGCTTCAGACACAATGTGCCACCCGAACCAGCGTACTCGACAACATCCGTCTCAGCCTGGCTCCGACGACTACGCTTACCAGTCCAGTACCGTCACTACATTAACGACCCTTTAACCAGTCCCAAAACATATCAGGCGCTGAGCGTTTTGTTCAAATGTCAAATTACTACTTTCCCGTATGAGAATCTCACAGTACATTATTCGCCGACCCATCTGGTCAACATTGAACCGGATGTGCTCTACCGCAAGATGATGGAAGAGCCCAACCGCGGCAGAGGCGGCTACTGCATGGAGTTGAGCATCTTCTTCCACCATATGCTCCGCGGCCTCGGGTTCCGGGTCACCATGACGGGCGTACGCAACCGCACGCGAACAGACGGCGTTCCGAGCGGCGAATACCAAGGATGGTAAGCCCCTGGCCCTTCTCTTGCCATTGCCACACAACAAAGACTTATAAGGGAAATCGTCTACAACACAGGACGCACATCAACAACATTATTCATCTGCCAGACGGGACAAAGTACAGTGCCGACGTCGCTTTTGGTGGCGACGGGCCGACCGCGCCGCTCCCCATGGACGACGCGGCCACCACTCACCATAACCTTGGCAGCCAGGAGGTCCGTCTCATCCACGATAACCTTGGAAAACAGCAGCTCACCGAGCCGCGGCTGTGGATCTACCAGTATCGCAACGGCCCGGACAAGACGTGGAACGCGTTTTACAGCTTCCCGGAGCTCGAGTTCTTCCAGCACGACTTTGCAGTGCAGAACTGGTGGGCGTGCGCGCACACGCTGCATCGGTGGACAGTGCTCGTGGTACGCTTCCTTCGAGATGGGGAGCCGGTCGAGATTGGCGATGCGGACCAACACGTAGAAGAAGAAGAAGATGATGATGATGATGGTGGTGATGTCGGCATTACGGGAAAGGTCATGCTCGTAAACGACCTGGTCAAGGTCAACTTGGGTGGCAAGACACAGGTCGTTTGTCAGCTGGCCAGTGAGACGGAGAGAGTGGCGGCTTTGAAGACGTATTTCAACATTAGCTTGCGAGAGGAAGAGGTAAATGCCATCCACGGCTGGGACATGGAGCTCGCGTAGCTACATTAAAGCGTCACAGTTCGGCTGTTGAGCAATTCTCGTACATAGCGACGTAGACTTTTTATACAAACACATGTCTGCTGCCTTTCTTGTTTCTGTATTGAAAAAACTGAATAATCGCATCAACGCCGGCATTCGCCGCACCCGTCGAACGTTTTACCGCTGCATCAACTCCACCATGTCCTTCATCCGATAGTCCAGCACCGGCGTCTCCCAGTCCGCCTCGACGAGCGAGTACGTCTCGACGGTGCTCTGGTACGCCTTGTTCGGGTTAATGGCCCAGTACCCAAAGTCCGCGTCCACGTCCTTGAGCAGCCGCCAGAGGTGGCGCCAGTACCGCGCGCCGCCGACCGACGGGTGCCGCGACGCGCCCAGCTCGCCCACCCACACCGGCGCCGCGTCCTGCTCCAGCAGGTACAGCCAGTTGCGCCGCATCGTGCGCACAAACGACCCGTACCCGCGCTGCGCGAAGCGCCCGCCCCAGCTGCCCCAGCCCGACCACGCGTAGACGTGCGCCGAGTACACGAGCCTGTCGGGCACGCTGAGCTTGACCGGCCGGCGCGCCGCGCCGGAGACGTCGTTGGCCGACTCGGTGCCCTCGACGACGACGAGCCAGTCCGGGTTCATGGCCAGCAGGCGGTCGCCGCAGCGCTCCGCGGCCGCCGCCCACTTGGCCCACGGCATGGTGCCCCAGAGGCCGCGGACCTCGTTGCGCAGGTCCACGCCAATGACGAGCGGGTTGCCGCGGAGCCGGTCCATGACGACCTCCCAGTTACGGATCCAGTCCTCCTCCGTCTGGCGGATCGCGCACAGCCCGCCGAGGTGGTCGTTGGCCCAGCCCGAATCGCACGGGTTCGCGCCGCAGCACCACGTCGCCGTCGTGATGTGGTTGTTCACGATGACGGCCAGCCCCGCGTCCGTGAGCGCCGCGACGACGGCCTCAAAGACGTCGAGCGCGCGCAGGCCCGCCAGGTCCGGGTTGGCGCGGACGAGGTGCGGCGCGATGACCGGGTTCGTCAGCACCAGCTCGTCGGCGTAGGGCAGGCGCACGCTGTTGAAGCCGAGCCGGCGGATGGTGCGCGCAATATCGGCGCGGTGGCGCACCTCGAGCCCGCCGGGGACGAAGAGCTCGTCGCTCGCGCCGTACCAGTTGACCGAGTGCAGCTTGAAGCGCTCGCCGGCGGCGTCGACGACGAAGCGGCCGCGCGTGCGCAGCGGCAGCGCGCGCCGCAGGATGCTTGTCTCGTTGCGCGGCGGCGGCAGCGGCGCCTGCCCGAACCGCGCCGTCTCGTCGTCGGGCAGCCACGGCAGCTGGAGGTACGTCTCGCGGCGCCACGCGTACAGCGCGCCGACGGCGACCACGGCGAGGAGGAGGAGGAGGAGGATCATGCTGCACCGGTTCCACCGCCTGCGTCTCTTGCCGGGACTCGGTCTTTTCCAGCGCGGCAAGGGGGTTCGGGATTCCCAGGCGCCGCCGTCTTCGTGGTCTGACGGGGATGGAGTGATGTCCCGGTCGGCGGCGGCTTGCGATTCGCTGGTGGCCAGCAGACGGCGGGATTCCTCTGCAAAGTTCGGATTGGTGACGGAGGTAGAATTGTGCGACGGAGCAGCTTGCGTGGTGTGATGGAGTAAGGAGCCCCTGTTGGCTTGTGGCGATTTGGCTGCCATTTTTTGTAGCGTGCGCTTGGCACAAACGGGCAATGAAGCACGCGACGTGTACGAGCGCACAAGTACAATCGCACTGGCGACCCGATTGCCAAGTTAAAATGGCTGTCAAAGAGGTGGACTGAATCTCAAAATTCACCAAAAGTATTTGGTCTTCAAAGTTGGTACGTGTGAGCAGTCCCTGCGTCGCAAGTCAGAATGAGGTCGTGATGTGAGGCTATCCATGTACATACCCGGCGTGTCCACTAGCTGGCCATCAATCGCGCTGTTCAATATTCAGCGATACACATCGATCAAAAGTTCGAGGCAGATGCATTGACAAGACGATCAAGTCTTTGCAGAGGCCAAGTTGGCCATCCGATGGTGCCGCATCTTGTTGTCGGTTTGGGACAGCCGCTTCCGGATCGGCCGGGATTGGCCCAGCCTATCTGTCTGGCCGGCGTTTCACTAGCAGAGGCTTTAGGTTCAGACTCTGGGGTAAATGCGTGCGTATGCGCCAGCAACGCGCAGGTCCATACAAATTCAACGAGAGTTTTGCGAGTGAAAATGGTCCGGGACGGGTAGAGAAGCCGTAGTCAATAGGCTTCAGATTCAACAGACGACGCACGGCGTCTAGCTGTTGTAGACACTTGTCCAATGGCCAGGCTGTCGCGCGCGAGTGCACACCAGCTCATGCGACAGCTTCCCAAGCACGTACGAGTCAGACAGCGGCTGACACAAGTTAGCAGGAGCAAAGAACGTGTTTTGGAAGCACGGCGCATTTGAAGAGCATGCGAGATTGAAAAGACCGTCGAATTTGTTTGCCGTTATGAAAAGCGCTATATAATAGAAAATTGTACATCATGCCAAGTAAATGATAAGCATTATACTGAATTAATTTTTCTTGCTCGACAAGAGCAGTACTCTCCAACGCCACGCTATGGGAAAGACGTAATGAACATGGAAATGCCGTACCAAAAGGTGTGTCGATCGGCGCTTTCTGTAATGTGGACGTGTAATGCTTGCTTTTTATACTTTAAAAAAGCACATTGCGTCCGAGAGATGTTTGGGGATATGTAGCAAGAGGTCATGGTCCTGCTGCCTGACAAAGGCATGGGCGAACGGTCATCATAAAGGGGAAAGAAGCTTTCTCCCAACTTTTGGTGCAGCTCTTTTGTTAGATTCTGTTCATGCCGAGTGGGTTCATGCTCTCGTAGTTGTCGGGCTGACTTGTGTTTTGAAAGCCTAGTTGAGGAGAACGTGGAGACCGTGGAGATCGTGGGGTGTGAAGCGGCGGAGGCGGCGAATTCGGCGCGCGCAGATTGGGAGACGTCTGCTGCGGATCCCAGGATCGCTGCACCGGTGACCGCGGTGTCGAAAAGGACCGCGTGGGGGCGTGGTACCGAGCCGAGTGTCGCTCATTGTACTCGGACGTAGGCGGGTATGTGACTGCCGACGCCGGTGTTACCACGGTGCTGTTTTCTCGCGAGAGCATCTCATACGAACGTGTGTCAGACTTCATGTCGTGTCTGGCGTCGACAGACACGAATTCCTTCTTCTTTGTTTCACCGCGACCAATAAGTCTCTTGAACAGGTCGGCCCAGGCGACGATCATTGACCGCCGGCCAAGCAGGAACATCAGCCAGATTCCATTGAGCTAAATATACGTTAGTTTTGAGTAAAGAGAGAGAATTGGGTAGTGTACGCACTCCGAGTAGCAGCAGCACCGCAGTTACGGTAGCTTCGCTGACAACAAACTTGCTTGCTTCCTTGAGACACTTGTTCTTGTCGCCGCTGGAGCCAATCAGGCAGAGCACCCAGCTCTCGGCAACTTTGGGATCTCTGGTCACGGACTCGACGACATTGTCTTGGAAAACGAAAACGACAGAGAAGAAGATGACGTCGGCGATGATGATGAGCACAATGGCAATGCCACGCCATTGAAGGGCAATGACGCGCTTCACGCGGCGGTAGGCCTGCCTCGGGGTCATGGTGCGAATACTATTCGTGTACGAGGGCAGGCCAGAGCCCTCGGTGGAGGCTGAGCTGTCGGCCAGAGACGCCAAGTAGACCTTGACGCAGTAGCCAAAGGTGGCAAAGGTGGTTATGACGGTGATGCCGGCAAAGATGAGGAGAGGGACCCAGAGGTCGGCCAAGCTGTTGTCGTGGTTGATGTGGCAGATGGTGCCGAAGCGGAAAGACACGCCGCTAAAGACCAAGGCGAGGACGATGCCAATCAAGGGGACGCCCCATCCGGCGGCGTAGGCAAACCACATAAAGGGGCGGCCGACGGTGACTTGCCAGCAAATCTGCAGATGCAGCGACAGGGAGCGCAGAAACGCCCACATGACGCCGCTCCAGCCCCCCAGGATGAGGAGCGCGCCCGAGGCGCCGCAGACGGTGCTCGTCTGCATGCCGTGGGGCGTGATCTTGTCGTAGCACTGGGCGGGCCGGGCGGCGAGCGGGACGACGAAGCCCATGTTCATGAGGAGGACGCCGGCGGTGAGGCAGATGCTGAGGTAGTGGCGGTTGGTCTTGTCGACGGGGAGAAAGGCCCAGGAGAGGAGGAGGTAGAGGCAGCACAGGGCGCTGACGGTGGCGACCCAGTTGGCGACGGTGCCGATGGTGCGGAAGCTGTCTGGGTAGACCCAGTCGGACAATGGGCAGGGCAGGCAGCACTTTACGCCGTCTGCGATTTTCTGGCATAGACGGCCGTCGACGACTACGACGGTGTCAGCAATGAATAGGCAACAGGTGTTGAAGTGTTAGCCGAGGGGGGCCTTACATCCTCCACTGTTGGGATAGAGCCTCGCGTCGAAGAACGGCGGAGGGCAGATATTGGCCATGTTTACGGCCATGTTTGCGGATGGTGATGGAGGAGTCGAATGGTCAAAGATTGATCAAGAGGCAGTAATGCTAGCGTCGCAGTGTAATCGAATTCGTATATATATTGAAAGTGCGCTCTCGGAACGTTGATCGAGACGCGGTGGTTGCGGCAGGACGAGATGGGAGCAACGCTGCTGTTGCTTTTGCGCGCCGTGTAAGAGAATCGACAAACAGTATACGGGAATGATGCCACTCGGGCAGTTCGATGTCAGGCGAAGAGAAGACCGTCAGGAAAGAGGCGTGACTGAAGAACCGGAGTGCTGGAGTCAGAGTCGGGGGCGCAGTGCCATGTTTGGACGTGTTAGTAGGGCTGCGGGGTGCAGGTTCAAAGAGCCAATTGGCAGTGCGAGGCTGAATGATGGCAGATCAAACAGATGCGGTAGCAGTCCAGCTACATTCAGAGGCGTCCTGACATGAAGCGCAAGACAGGCTGACGAGGTGAGAGAGAGCGAGGGAAGAAGATGGTCGAGGATAGAGTGGTGGGTACATGCGGGGAGGGCAGACGACTTATACAAGATGCGAGTGCGGCTGGGTTTGGGTTGTTGATGAGGGTGGGTGGCATGGTGGGAAGCGAAAGGGTGACCAGGGCCATCTGCCACAAAAGAGAGGAAACGCGCCAAGTGGGATATGGATGGCATTGGGAGGGGGGGGGTGATATTTCGAGCAAGAAGCGAAGAGTGTGTCTGGATTTGGAGGAGGATGTGGGAGACCTGAGCAGAGGATGGGACCTGCAGCCAAGTGGTGGTGGGTGTGAACTACCAAGGTAGACTAGCCAGGGGGAGAGGCGTGCGCTAACGACTTCTCTGAAGGACGCTAAAGATGGTGCTGGCATCACCCCTCCCCTTGCGCACTGGCAGGGGGGAGCCAAGTGCAGACAAGTGCCTGGCAGGAGACGGGCTGCAGGGGACTGAGCAATGGCGCGCCCAGTAAAACCACGGCGCCGCTCAGTGGGTTCCAGGCGCAGGTCCGCTGCCTTGTCCCAGTGGGACAAGCCCCCAAGGCCCGGTCCCCACTACAGCAGCGATGGCCAGAACGAGAAAAAAAGAATTAACAGAAAAATGGCACAAAAATATCTGGTGGCAACAAAAGGCCGAATGTCTGCACCACTCACACCCAGCTTTCTGTTGAACAAAAAAATACAGGGATACGACGGCCCCTCCCACTTGGGTCCATGTCCGGCCCGCCGCGTTGCTGCAGCGTCCAGGCCAGTAGACGAAGCAGTACCTACTATATTGCCCTTGCAGCCCTCTCCATGACCAAGAAACAAAAAATAGCAAGATGTTGGATAAGCCATGCAGACATTTTCCAATTGTCGACCTGTCAAATCGTGTTGCTTTTTTTATAGCTCTGATTGGGCAAGTACTCTAGTCACCCCTGTGAAGCTGGGGTAGTAGGGGACGGGGGGGCGGTGGCGCTGAACACAAACCAAGCGAACGACTTGACCGGCGATGGGCTGGCTGCTGCTGCCCGTCATTTGCCTGCAGCCCTGCTCGCCACCACCACCCACGCACCATGCCAATGAGAAGCCCGAGAAAGACATTGCCGACGACTCGGAGAGCTAATGTCCTACCAAAAAAAGAAAGACACAGTGGGCGGTCATCTACCCAATGAGAGAGACGACATCGATCGTCGCCACCAAACGGGCCTCCATAGTGACAACAACCAGCCAGCGCCCGCCATCCGATGAAGCCCGTCGCACAGAAGGAAACGAACTGGCCCGCATTGATTCGCCAGAACCTCTCTTTCTAGGCAAATGGGCCAAAGTCGAACAAAGTCCCAAGGGGGCACGACGCGTGGTGGCGTGCGCCGCCTACAGGTGGGGGGGGGACAACGCCTCGTTTTTTATTTTTCACGCTTCGTGCAGACAGTGGTGGCGTTCAATATTGGAAAAGCCTAGACAGTACCTACTGCTGGGACGACGTGCGCTAAAAGGTTCTCTCATTTCATTAGAGAGGTGACCCCAGGCTGTCAAAGCTGTCTTCCTAGCAGCTCTAAAATTGACAGGCCGCTTATGGCTCGCAAGGCTGGGGGCCTGGGCTATTTCTGTAGAATAGTATCCCACATGCATCTACAAAGCTTAGAAACAGCCAAGAATAAAACGTAAGAGCGTCAAGCGCGGCTTTCGACCTGGTGGCAGGCTCTCGCACGACCCCCCGATGTTATCCTGGGCCAACGGCATAAACGACGCAACAGCACAGATTATATTGCTCCCCCAAGACTTACCGGGGGGGCCAAGACTAACCAACGCGCCAATTAGCAGCCCTCAACGCAGCTGTCGGGGACGCATGAATAAGGCAGGCAGGCACTGGGATCCTTTCTGATGGATGCTGCAGGCTGCCGATGGAGTCAGCTGGGGCTTGCCGCATGTGGGCTGTCTCTGCACCAGAGTAGAGAGGCGCCACGCCAAGAGAGAAAATAGAAGAGCCTCGTCTTACACACATCGGGTCTATTTTTTTCTGTATGCATGCGTAATGCCGCCAGATTCGTGTAGGCTGCATATGCGGCCAAAGAAAAGGTAGAGAAAATGCCAAGGAAAAAGGACATATCTAGACCTTTTGGGGGCGTCAATGGCTTTCCGGTGTCGAAATTGATGATATTCTTCGGCACATGGTCGAGGCTGGTTGGTTGAACCTTGAGAAAAGGACGGGACACTCAGAAGGAAGAGAAAAAACGCATCTAGTTTTGTTACTATCCCATCCTTCTTCTTGCACAGCGAGGCTCGGGCCAGGAACAGGCTGGTGCACGCTACTTTAGTCTCGTCGCGGGTCCCATCCTGACAGACTAAGAACAAAAAAGCGAACTGGGCTCTCTCTCGGCTTCCATAGGGCCAAACAGCCAAGGCCCCGAAAAGGAACAAGCCAGGCAACGGAGGCAACGGGGCTCCGAAATCTGACTGGCTTACACGGAAACGCCTGGCCTCTGCCACAAGCCCCGTCTCGTGGCGAAAATGCAGCATTGACAAAGCACCAGCCACCACACTTCTTCCAAACAATTTTTTTAGATATTTATATTTGCAGCTGTTCATCATCGCTGCCGAAATAGCTCCTTGCCAAGCTTACACTACATTTATTCACCGTGCCTGGGCGGAGTCTGGGCACCCGTTCCAGAGTTATGGGACCCGCGAAAAAGCACTGGCGAATTCTGTGGAAGCTGAGAGGGGCCGGTGCGGTGGTACTGTACTGTAGGTACCTACCTGCTACCTTATTACCTACCTAGTAGGTACCTAGGTGCTAAACACCCTTGTCAAGTCCCTCGCTAGAATCTGCAATTGCCCCTGCAGCGCCGCAAGGGCCCCCGTCCCGCTAACCACATGGCGAAACCGCTCGTGTCGTAGCGACAGATGGGCTGTGCGTTCTCTTTCCATTTGCCATGGGCACAAATCGGACCAATTCGTGCCTTGTGAGATTCAATTACCCTGATTACCCTGTATTTGTGGAATGCTTCCAACTGCGTCCGCCTTCTCGTTTGCAAGGCGAATCTGACCACTTGCCACCTTTCCTGCCTTGCCCACTCACACGGTGGCTCGATAATGCGGTATCCGATATAGCCCAGCTGGATGCTGCGCATGTTATAACCCTATGGGATGCCTCTCGGCCATCTGGTTGCCACCACACAAGGGGCCTAGATTCCACCTCCCTTCCCTTTCCGACTATTCTGCCTTCAGTTGGGCCAACGTGATAGGCACCATGCATGATAAAAAAAACGTCGGATCCTCGACGGCGGGTGTCAGGAGCGGCACTTGCCGCCGTCGTTCACGGGACCAACATGGGACGCATGATAAAGCACGCCTCGGGTGGCTGCGGCAAAGACGATTGGATGACTTATGCTGGCGTATGTATAGTGCATGAATGATGCGACAGCATGAAAGGCAGGTTTCCCTGTTCTAGCACAGAGGCCTAACTCGCCTGGGTGATTACGCAGCGAAACCCACCGGATTGTCAGCGGCCTGTACATGTGGCCTGACACTGCGCTGCTTGCATTGATATGAAAGGGAAACGCCGTTTTTCGTTGAGACGTTGAGTATCCTCTAGACATTCTGATATACATATATCGTTTCTTGACATCCGAGTTCGGCCAACCAAGTTGGCCGTCCGAGTTCGGCCAGCTCTACTTTGTGCTGCACTGCATTGTTCGCATCACGCCCATGCACCAGTCTGCGCAGCCGCATCTTCTTTTCTATACTGCATCAACGAGACGGTCATGCTGGACGCGGACTACCGAGCCTTTTTGCCTACCAGCAATAGTTGTGACTGCCCAGCCCTGCAGGCTTGCGCTAACATTGTGGCGTAACCAGCGCTCCTCATGGATTCAGCGCCAGCAATTTACTTTTACCCCGGAATTTTTGACGAGTGGCCGTTTTTTGCCCTGTTCTCGCGTGGCATTCGGCGGTCTGTGCACAGCCAGACCGTGGTTGTGTGGTGAGACACTGCTGTGCAAACTAGTTCCTACTGGTAGTATTGACGAAATGGGTTGGCAAGCTGGCCTCGTCTGCATCGGATGCGCATCCCGACACAAGGTATATATGAATACTTTGGCCAGGGGACACATGGCACGGCCAATCGTGCACGCTGCTGGTGACTTTTTGTCTCTGTCACCGTGCCTCGCTCGGACAGTGGCGCTGTCGGCAGTTTGCTCGAGTCCACGATCCCCCAGCCACAGCCACAGCGGCTGGTCGGATACAAAGCCAATAGACACGGCAGCGAAAAAGGCATAATGATGTTCCCTGTTCTGTCATTTTAGCAGGACCCTGGGGAGATGCTGTCATAGGCGAGCGCAGCAATTTATGTTGCCGCCGGGGCTCTTGGCTGGCTGGCTGCAGCGATCGAGCGCCACCTGTCACTGCCCACCCTTGTCACCCAGCAAACGGCGTCTTTGCGCTGTGAGTGGTCAGCGCCGCCAGCCGGCCAGCTGCGCATACAAACCATACAGGCCCTGCATCTCGCTCCAGCCCGTCCAGCAGCAAACGGCGATCCAGTCATTGTGCGTGATGACTCTACTTGCCCGAGCCAACTAGATTTCCTTGCTGCATCGCTTTAGGTGACAAGTCGCAATCACATCGACTAACAGAAGCTCTCGAGTCCTGCCTGCATTTCTGTTAATCGCACACCCTTGACCTTCGGCAGATCTTCCGATGGCCCTGTCGACGTCGTAGTCGTCGTCCTTGGCTCGATGCGAGCTGCCCGGCCTGGTAGCCATTGAATGACCTGGCTTCGACATCACGGCACTACAGCTCCATATTCAACGGCGTCTCGTGCTCATCAGCTGACATTCTAGACCGCCAAGTAAATGCCCGCTCGCCCAGCCAGCTTTGCGTTTCGATGCCATTTGACATGGCCTGACAACACTTGCATCGAGGGGGAGCCCCAACGGAAGTGGCTGATCTCGCAGAACCTCGACGCACTAGACAACACAGCACAGCCAAAGCCGCTCTGGGGTGCATGGCGCGTTGTAACCCACCACGACCGACATGCCAATCTCAGAAGCTTGTGTGTGTGTAAGCCATCGCCTCCTGCAGCATCCTTATACCCGCCAGCAGCACGGCTCGACTGACCAGCTCTATCAATTATTTGAATTATCACGCTAAATAGGCACCTTGAAAGGCAGCTGCATCGGGGGTTGTGGCAACACCAGCAAACCACACTGCAGCTAGCGCTGTTCCTCACGGAGGATCTGCTGCTTCTAGTCGCATCACCTGACGATTCGGCCGTGTTTCGACGTCGCGATAGTTTCTCCTAGGCGCAAAAAAATTATCATACCGAGGTCATCAGGGCTGATGCTACATTGCTATACTTGAACGACGAGGAAAAGAAGGTATTCGGTTGCCATTCTCAGCCCTGAGGCAGGCACTGAGACAGTCCTACAGTACCAGAGCAATCCTCCTCGCTAGTCTGCAGGGGTCTCGGTCTGGCGTCTGTGACACATGCTCTCGGCGCACCGGACGTTTCGCCTTTCGCCAGCCTCGGACGAGCTGCGCCGACCGGCGCACTCGGTAGTGTAGAGCTACTGTAGGATTGGCAAAAAGCCACCGCAACAGTGTATTGGAGGTGAGTACGCGTTAAGCAATTGCCAATTGGTCGCAGCTCATCGCCAAGCATTGAGCAGGCCATATGGCGTTCGCCCGTACGAATACGCGGCATGTGAAAGATGCACGCCGTCGACCCCCGCGTACACTAGGAGGATTGTTTAGGGATCTACACGGCAGGAGATTACCCCCGACAATGGCAGAGAGCGTTACCAGCAACTCGGGTTAACCTTGTCCGCGCCGACATCTACACAAGAAAACAGGCAACACATCACAGCAATCTGGAGCGGGTTTTACCAAAAAAAATAATTGAGCTCCCGCGAACCGTTTCCACTCCCACGAGACCTGGTGCTCCCGCCTCCGCCGCAGCCATGCATTAGACTTGTCTGAAGTGGCTACAGGAATCGTACTATTGCTTCATTGCTGGATGACAGCCTCAACGTTCAACCCCACAGCGCCACACCGACAGCCACCATGGAGCAAGTTCAGAGCCTGCCAGTTCAAGAAGTCTGCTCATGTGTCAGAAGCAAAATGTGGCTTTTTTTCATCAGTTTGCCAGGACAATTTTCTCGTCAGTCGCCATTTCTTCTTGGCCAATATTGGTTATGATCAACGATGGGTGTGGCTGGACCAGCGGTGACCCAGCCATGACATGCCACTTCCCCAGACGACGTCGATGGCTTGCAGCCCTGTCTCTGATCCCATGTTCTCGGAAGTTGTGCTCGGGCCACACCGTCTCCATGTCGGGCTCAATCATGAGCTCCCTCACAGCTAGCGTTTGTTCGTTTGTTCTAGAAAACAACGTCGACAATTTCTTGCTAGGGCTGCGCTTGATACTGCTCATGAGACCCTGCTGCATTAAACCTGCAGCGCGCCCTCGTCTGGTCTACTGAGACGAACGCCATCAGACCGATAGCGACCGTGCTCGGGGTTTCATCACCGACAAACTTGTGCACAGTTGGTGTGCAGCTTTTTAGTTCGTGGTAGCGAAATAGCTCGAAGCTCTGGCAGCTCTCGTTCGGGAATAGCGCCCAAGTGCTACAGAAGGGGGTTCCTGACGGTTCCAGGGCTTGCGCTACTGCACGCAGGCACGCGAATGCATGCAAAGGATGCATCTCAATGTCCCACCTGCTGCAATCATCCACAATGACAGTGTGCCGCGGAACAGGAGACCAGGTCTCGATATCTGCTAAAACTGAATCGAAAACTCATGGGATGGGTTAATTCTACGCAATATCTCCGGGGACTAATCAGTACTAAAGAACCCCTGCTCTCTAAGCGGCTCTTCCAAATCAGAGCGCCGAGCTTCAGTCTTCAGCCTGGCGGGACCTCGCGGGGTGCAACGGACGCCACGCCTAATGGGGGCGAATTAGCACAATTAGCACATCACACCCACACACCCTCTTGGACCTACTTCCCAATATCGATACAGGTCCGTGGTATGGAGTCCATGGCGGAGGGCTAAACAGGGCCGACAACGCCATGCGCACGCAGAGAGTCCCTAGACCTTCCAACGCAGTCGAGATGTCTTATTGTCTCCATTTTCATGGCGTCCGCAACCCATGTTGGGTCTCCGCAACGCGATATTGCACGCGGAATATATCCTCGCCGCTCCAGACACTCGGGTCTGGACTGTGCGCCGCCGGGCCTGACGGTCTTGTTTGACACAGCGATCGGCGAGAAGAAAGGGCTTTCGGTCATGGAACGTGGCATTGGAGGTAACGCCAAGTTAGGCCAATGCTGTGCTACAGGTCTCAGGATCTCGCATCTTTTCCAGCAGAGCAGAATTCGTATTCGCTGGCTACCTAGGAAATGGAAAACGTTTTGTTGAGATGCCTCGGAACCACTGCAAAATACGGCTTGCTCTAACGGACCGATTCTCTCGACGTCGAACAGACTGGCATTGGTGTGGAAGAACGCGACACTCAACACACCGATGCATGCATGTCAGTCGACAGAAGCAGCCTCGTCTTACACCCCAGAAAATTCTGTACCTGCAGCCAATTTTGTCATATTCATACGCGTGCCAAGAAAGGCCTCGGTGCGCGGAAACTGAACAAATTAGCAACCATCCCATGCTGGTCGAGATGGACAATCGGGCTGGTGGAGTTGTCCCGTCGCCGGCCCCGGTTGTAAGTGACATGCCAACCTCCACCAGACAACAGGGGAACAGTTCACAGCTGGCAGGATGGCAATGGCGCTACTGACTTGCAACTCAAAATTAGAACTGGTAGTCAATAAAGCATAGCCTCGGATCGGAACTCTAACTGCATTTTACGTCGCTGTTGAAAGTGGCCGGCGGGTCGCGCTGGAACAGCACACGATGATCGGGGCTGTTGAGCATTTCCCCGTCACCACTGTGGATAGAGACACGCGAAGCAGATTGCGATGGTCGGCCACGCCTACTCACAGGCTGGGAGACAAAAGATGACGATGCGCAGTTGCCCCATACAGATCACGGGTTGCATACTTTCATGACAAATACAAAGGGTAAATTCACGGAAACGGCGCTCCATGCAGTGAGGCCAGAGCACCACCGGCAAGTAGTCGTCGAGAACAGTCTCAGACATGGCTCTGCTTAATTTAAGCTCTTTTGTTGGAATACAGCGCGCGCATTGAAACTCTCGCATTGTTGAAAAGAGAAACAATGTTGGCGCGTAGCTTTCCACTTGCATTATATTCATGCTGGAATACGGGCGGCGTGGAACAGCCGCCTCCAGAGGCGGGTCAGTTCAGCAATGATGCTGGCCTCCTTGGACATTTGAAAGACAATTGAGTGGTTTTCTATGCCAAATTTTAAGCCGCGAGGTTTAATCCGTCCGTATTAACCGGCCTTGAGCCTTGATAGTTCCGGCCTACCTGGGAGCCGCTGCAGAGCACGGGCTCGCTTATTGGGCACGTCCAGTCCGCCCTTTTTAACGTTCAGCCAGCTTGCGTACCCCGGGAGATTGATAACTGCGCAAAGGCGTCGGCGTGCTAAATGCCATCTGTGGTCTGTTTCAGATGGCGTTGATGCGCTTTAGCATTCATCTGTATTTGAGTGCTACGTCGTTGGTCGCCTGTACTAATGACAGACGTGCGACGGCCGTCAATATCATCGGCAAATACCAAGTATCGAAAATCACAAATTGTCTACTGTAGTGTAGACACGACCTGGCCTTGACAGCCCGAAACAGCATCAATCTTGGCAAGGTAAACTTTTTGTGTGTATGTGGCTGGCTGACCCCGACGCAGGCGTAAGTGACAGTTCATCCATCCTCACATCTCAAACAGCAATCTGAATGCCGGACAGGTGCCGCCATTTTCTACACGAGTCAGAGTTAACTCTTCAGGACCCGATGTCTTTGATCGCTGCATGTCTCGCAACGCGTGTGGGGGATTTGAAACAGCGTGTCCAAGCGCGCCGAGCCGGGGGGCCGCCCTCAGCGAAGCCATTCTTGTTTTGCGTATCTTGGCCTTTTTGGCGGCTGTTTTACGTAAATTTACGAGAAAAACAAGCCATGTGGCATTAACCGAGGGAAAGAGAGGTTGGCAAACTGCGGCATGCAAAGGTCTGATTTGGAAAGAGATGCCTCGCCGAAGCCAGCCCAGGTTCCTCGGCGCACGCGCGGTGATGCCGAAAGATGGCAGGTCAGATTGGAAGGAGACTCTCCAATGGCAGAGACGTATGAAACAATGCAGATCATAATTATCATTCGAGTGAGTCTTTTTTTCTCTCTTCTTTCTTTTTACCGTATGTTTCTGTCTAGCCACAGAGCCACAACCCACCCAGCCCACCATCGGCAATAGCGAGAATGTTGACTCGTTCTTTTTTGACGTTTTTTGGGCCAAACAGAAAGACGGGAGTCAATTCGCCACGAGGCAATCCGGGGATCTCCCTTGCATGCAACCAAAAACGACAGCAAAAGAAGGAAGCAAAATAATGGCCAGCCGCATTTGCCGAGCAAGGGTCATCCTTGGGCGGAGCCGGTCCCGACTCGCGCGGGACGTGGAGATTTTTTTTTTCCCATCAAGATAAAACCGTTCCTACATTCACACCCTATCCGGTTTTTTTTTTCCTTCTTTCCAGCTTCAGCCTAGAAAAAAAGAGGCAAAGGAAAGGATTTTGTTTTCAGTCTGTGCGGGACAGGATTTTTGATCGGAGGCCCTGCATCGCGACAATACGATTTGGGGATGGTGTATGAACGGAAACCCTTGCCCGGGTTTTTGGGTGAAATTACGCCACCGGGCCTGGCGCAAGCCACACACTGCAAAATGCGGCGTATCAAATCAAAAACGTATAGACCTTTTGGGGGCCTTGAGAAGGATTGATTGCTGTAAAACGTGGCTTTTTTTTGGTCTGGCCCCCGCCGTGACCGAGATTGAGCCAGAAGGATACAAAAGACCCCAAAGAGAGGGTGGTAAAGTGGGAAAAGGAGCGCCACGTCGTATGATATGTGTGGCTTTTGTCGGTTACAGCCTTGCGGACGGCAAAACTGCGTGTTGAAAGAAGAAGAAAAAGGAAACTTTGGCGGATCGAGATTACACCGTACATTGGATGAATTTCGTAATTCTGTAGATGGAGTTGCATTTTACGCCATCCGTTGGGCAACTTGTCGCTTTGTTACGGACCAGTCTTGGGCTCACTTCTGACTACTAGAAGATGTACCGTTTGAATTTCTAGCGTTTTTCTTGTTTTGCAGACAGGAAACGAGTTTTAACATCGTTGGTGGCTTGATGCAGGTTTCTCGTGGTTCTCGCGTGGCTAGTAGCGACGTTGACCACGCAACGTGCTCGCGGAGACCATGATCCTTTTCGAGGCGCACCACTACTTGGTTATTAAAAAGTGATTCTTTGTAATAATGGAATATGTTTCGTCTTTTGTAGAGCTAACTGCATCCGACTTCAGCTCTCCGTCACTATTCGCCTCCCTCTCTCTCTCTCTCTCTGTCTCTCTTTATCTATGGAGCATCGCACGATGTAGGCAACGCCGGATCGACCTATCACTTCCCCCAACTTCATGCTCGGACTCGCCGTGTATGATCCACCGTCTCCGGCGGTCTGCTCTGTATATTGTTCCTTTTCCCTCGTCCCCTCTGCCGGCCCGGGAACGGGTACTGCGACAGTAGCCGGACCGCCACTTCTGGATCCGACCTCGCCTAGCTATCTAGAGAACCGCTCATCGATCGCCACCACGAAGTCATCCGAAAGGGATATCGCAGAGGGGGCCTTTGTGCTCGCGCCGTGGGCCTTTGACTGCGATATGACGGACGTTATGGAACGGTGGGTGAGTGAGGGTCCTGCCGGTCGACCAAGACAAGACGCCCTCTCTCGCAAGGCGCCGTCTGGAAGAGTTGTAGCGTCGCGATTGCCATGAGAGGCCATGGGTCGGCGTACGGAGGCCGGACTGCGCGAGCTAGAACTTGCCCATCTTTAATGCAGAACAATCCTGCAATGGCTGCCCGATGAATGAATGACCGACACGCAGTCCCATGGCCGACAACGGGAAAAGCCAGGAGGAAATACGCCAATACAACACCTTTCGCTGGGTGAAAGTAGACGGGTTCAATAGCGGCTTCCAAGGTCAGCGCTCCATGTTGTCGAAAGCTCTGCATCTGCCATCGCTCGGCATCAGGGAGATTTGCCGCCTTGATCAAGGCTGTGGCAGAAAGATGCCCTACGAGTGGGAACTCGCAGCAAGTTCAATCTGGAATTATTGACATCATGGCATTGGGTCAACACCAGGACAAGGGACTTATGTCCATATGAGCCACAGCATTGTTTCAACGCCTGTCACCATTCTTTGACAGATGCTGGAAGATACGTTGGCTACGCGTGGTGAGCAAGGCCACCAGTCAATCACCATGTATCAGACACGCGGAACATGGGCTCGCTTCCAGGGTTTGCCGTTTATTGTCCCAGGGTTTTTCTATCAATATTCTGGACGTCCCGGAGCGCCAGCTGCCCTGTGCTTCATTGACAAGTGAAATTGTTCCTCGCTAATAGTTCACAGACAAGACCAGACTATCGTCTCTCTCCTCCGCCTTTTCCTCAGCCAAGGACCACTTCGGGTGGACCACCTGCGCAGCCTTGTCTCAAAGGCCCTCAGCTCCGGCACAACACACGGGTTGTCTGTTTGCTCCGTCCTTGCCATCGCAATATAACCTTAGCTTCAGGGGTTTTGACTGATGGACTCGGCCGGGGGGGGAGGAAGGGGGAGGGGGGTGTGGGAACGAGTCAGTGGGGGTGCCGAGGCTGCCGCTGCGCTGCATTGATGGGCCAAAATGAAGATCATTCATGTGTCTGTGGGCGTTTTACAAATTCCTTTGGGCTGCGAATATATAAGTTTTTGTTGGGGAATTTTCTTCTTGGGCCTTGTTTCTCAAGTTCATGCCGTGAGGAGCGATGCGCATCGGCGGGCGGCTTTTGATGCGGGTTTGTCTGCAAGGAGCGCGGCCGGCCCGACAGCGTGGGGAGCGGCAGTTCTTAGCACCAACCTCTTACTCAGTATTCATGAATAATTGAGAGTTTCGTAACCCTCCCTCTCACCTTGAATGCTTTTTTTAGAACCGTGCCTAGAAAGAACCCCCGATTTTAGTCAGTATATGCAGCATCGCGGGCACACCACCCTAACCCACCGGGTAAGGGCATCCCGCAACGGCTGGGCAGAAAGCTTGTCTTTTGGCAAATGGCAACACTAGCTCGTTTCAACACATATGCCGACCGACCCAGGGCTGGTTTCTCTCCACTGCGATATTTTACAGTGTTGTCCAGTTACTGACAGAAGGTTTTGTGTCGTTTTGATTGTTTCGTTATCTCTCACTTTCGCGCATATCCGGGAGCGTTGGGCTCGGGTACCCTGTACGCCTGAGTAATTGCTGACTTGCACTTGGTGATCGATGCTTTGAGACGCCTCCTTGCCTCTGAGCCCTGTCCAAGGGCGAGTTTCGTTTCGTTGAGGTGTAAGTGGAAAAGAACTGGCCGTCTTCAACACCATGGCCAGCGCGTGGGCTGCTTCGGCGCGTGGTGTGTAGGGTAGGTATCGCCCACGCCGGAAAATAGACTGATGCCGCCGAGAACTTGTCTTATAGCAGAGCTAGGATAGGCGACATGTTTTTCATACCAAAGCGGACGAAGGATTTTTGAGTCAACTTGATGTTCTGAAAACTTGCTGTTAACCCGTACGAAGTACTGCCTTCATCTTGGAGTGTACAGTCACCACAGCTTTGCCCCACCAGGAGATCTCAACTTCATCCCACTTCAACCCCTCCACTTGTCAACAGCATCAAACATTCAGAACCTATAATCTGCAGCAGCTGTGCAAACTTAAATCGATACATAAACCACCACATTACTACTTCAGAGCTACACTGGGATAATTCGCGGGGAGCAGCTTCAGGACCAAAGCTGGCGTCACACCAACACTGGGAGAAAGAAAAAAAAACTCATATCCGACATATCCCCCATCAACCAACCATGGCGGTACCGCTGGTCGCCGCGTTCCAAATCGCACACGATGCCCGTCTACCGGCCCCCTCCACCATCAAAGTGAAGAACCTCCACGCCACGATCCAGGGCCCCCAGGACGCATGGGGCCGGCCGGACAAGCCGCAGCCCATTGCCATCTCGGCCACCGTCTCGCTCGACGCGCCGTTTGGCGCCTCGTCCGCCACCGACACCGTCGCCACAGACACGGTGCACTACGGCCTGCTGAGCAAGGCGATCCTGTCCACGCTCGCCGCGGCCGCCACGGGCCCCATCCCGAGCCTGCGGCATCTGATGGACACGACGTGGGTGGCCATGACGGGCTTCGGCGCGCGGGGTGCGCTGTCGCAAGACCAGGAGAAGCAACTACCGTTTCTGCACTTTGCGCGGCTGCGGGCGCTCGCGATTACGCTGCAGCTGCCAAAGGCGACGCTGCTGGGCGACGGCGTCAGCCTGACGGCCGCGGGCGGCTTCGCGGCGGCGGACGGCGGTGCGCGGGTGCAGTCTGTTGTGCGCCAGACCGCCGTGTCCCTCAAGATTCATGGTCTGCGGGTGCCGACGCTCATCGGCGTCAACAGCAACGAGCGGCTGGCCAAGCAGGTCGTGATTGCTAGCGTGGAGATTGACAGACTAGAGGACGAGCTGGACGTGCACCCCAAACTGGAGCAAGTCATTGTTCAGGTATGTCGCAAAGCCCAATGTCATGGACGGCATCTCTCATCACCGTATGAGCTTTGTATCTGTTAACAATTCTGTCTTATAGGTCATGTCGGACTCGTCGTATGAGACTCTGGAAGCGCTTGGCACACATCTGACCGTAGCCATCGCGACACACTTGCACGCCGAGCACGTGCCGCCGCGCGATGGCGGCGGATGGAACATTAACATTTCGCTGGAGAAGCCAATCGCGGTGCCTCTGGCAGACGCAGCCTGTGTAGAGATGAGCACCAACACGACCAACGTACCAATCTGAGAACATAGGTATTCAAAACGAATGGGTATTGGTACATCTATAAAAGGATACGGTCTCTGCAGACGCACTGAATATAAATCTAAAATAAAATCTAAAGAATAGGATACAGCGGGGAAGCTAAAGACGAATAAGACAACGCCCAAAGCTTGTCCTGGATATAAGAAGGAAAGAAAAAAAGGGCAAACTCTCGCTGTCTAATAAATTTTCATGTCACGTAAAATACAATACAATCGCAGATGGAAATAGAAAATCGTCCTTCGGAGAGCAGGCGCACACGATCCTACGGGCGACAAAGACAACACCCAGTCTCCAAAGTGCCGTAGCGTTATAGAATGAACTTGTTGCACTGAGGAATATCACCGTTGGTCACCTGGCGGATGAAGTCGGGATCAGGGTCAAAGAGCATGACGTGAAAGTGCTCGACGGCATGGATGGACTTGAGAGCGGCCCAGTTCTTGAACCACATGACCTGTTTGGGGGTCAGCACATCAACAAGCGACACGAAAACGAAATCACGCTACGGACAAACATGCACGAAGCAAGAGAGGAGCAAGAGACTTACATGACCCTGGGGCATCTTGGAGCGAAACGTCTTGGTGACGTAAGCCTCAATCTCGGCGCGGGCCGTGTCCGTCAGGTCGCCGGTGGTGCCGTCGGCGACGAGCTCAAACTTGGTCCACACGACGAGGTGGATGATGCGCGAGTCGAGGCCGTACGGCCAGTCGTTGTACAGGACCCTGTAGTCGTCGGCGTGCTGGAACGGCCGCCCGCGGGGCCGCAGCGGCGCCGTCCAGCGCAGGCGCTCGGTGAGGACAAAGTTGGCAATGGTGCCGTGGCGCTGGGCGGTGAGGTGCGTGAACTGCTTGTAGCGGCGCAGCTGCGAGGGCACGCGCTGGAAGCGCTCGAGGCGGTTGGTGGTGACGATGCGGGCCACCTCGGCCCACGGCAGGATCTCGTAGGCCGAGTCGGGCGTCGACACGCCCACGAGGTCCTTGGGGTTGAGGCCGCGCAGGAACTCGGGGCAGTCGGCGGTGCGCTCCCGCTCGGGGACGTTGACGTGCCAAAAGGGAACGACGTCGAGAGAGCCCATGGTCTGGTTGGGTGGTGATGGGTATTTGTGAGAAAATATGAATCCTTTTTTTTTTTGTTTCGTCTTGTGTCGTTTGCGGGCGGTTTCTTGTCGGGTTTGTGTATTTGGATTAGAGCACCCCGATGATTTATCCTGTTGCTGGACGTCGCAGGCTTATGATATACGAATAGGTTTGAAGTGTCGTGGCGGAGGCGCCGGCGTGGGCGGAATTGCCTATTCCGTATTACACACGGCCGATAAGCAAGGTGGGTTGGCGCAAGCGTTGTGAGAGCAATGGACGCCGGGCAACTCTTTATATGAAGGAGGGAAAGAAGTCGCAAGTCTGGCCTCGAGAGATTTCACACTGATAACGATGAAAAAAAAGAGGCAAAAGGTCCGTCGCAGCCGGGGGCGCGGGAGTCAGGTCCATCTTATCCAGTGCCCAGGTCCACGATGCAAAGGCAGAAATGCTTACTGGTCAGGCGGGGCCGCAACGTTCAATACAAAAAGTGAAATATAGCCTACGGGCCTGAGTTTAGAGCGCGATTCTATGGTGTACTGCTGTGACAGGCTTGAGTCATGGACGGGCGCTGGTTCCAACGCGCTGGTCGCCCAAAAGTCTGTTTCGCAGTGCAAGGTGAGCCTGCGTGGGAACCACATACCATCCCCGTTGTGTCATAACCGCCAGAGGCAGGGCCGGGCGGATGCAACGTTGTGGTCAGGCTGGGGAAGCTCTGGCATGGATGGACGGGCACTGGGGCCGGGCGGGGGAGACAGGGCGAGAAGGATTGGCCAACAGTGAGTAAGCACTGGGGGATTCTGCTATTCGTTGGGAAGCTCTGGAAACTGTTCCACAGGCTGGCCTTATGACTGAGAAGAAGCTTGCTTGAAGATTGTCCTACTTCCTTCTGGACTGGCACTTGGCTAATGTCGGCGCCAGGCGGGCCGCCGAAGAACACAGAGACAGTGAGAACCCTTCTGGACAATTTTGCAGAAGATTTTCTAATCACTAGTTAATTCGTTGCCAAGGTCGTTCATGCAGCAGCAGCAGTGGCACGCCCGCTGCGGCCTACTTCGGCACCAAGTAGAGGCGACCATGATGCCTGCAACGAGGATGTTTCCGGAGCATCATGTAATGAGCAGCGCCATAAGTGTCTCGTTGCTTCCTATGCTATTATCGACAGTCATGTGTTCGGAGCCGCTTACTTCAACTTTTCTAGCCCCAAAAGTCGTCACTCGGACGGCAGCGCCGTCGGGCTTGCCTTGATCTTACCTAGTGCCATCGAGCAGACGAGAACTGTGAGGCCTGAGGCGGGCATGTTCGGGCCTGGGAACCGGCGCAGTCTTTCAAGACTGGCACCACGCACACTGGTTTGGGGGCTCGCTCTCGCTCACCACAGGTTGGCCCCACGTGTGTGGCAGGCAAAGAGCCGACTCGCTGCGCAGTTGGGATGGATGTTTCTCACGAAAAATGTACCTGGTCAACTGGCCAGGGGTGGTGATGGATGGTGACGTTCCTGTGATGTATGTCAGAGAAAGCAGGATTGGCATCTTGGTGATGGCGGATCAAGGTTTTCCAAGAGTACTGTTCCTCCAGAACGAAAAAGACGCTCAACCCAAACCCCAAAATGAGCTGTCCCCCAGCCAGCGCATTGCTTTATCATGAACCATTGCCGGACGCCCCAGGCGCTAGATGTGCAGAGATCTTGAATAAGCGGATCAGAGAGCTACCATGTTGAGCTGGGACGATGCCATGCGCGGGCAAATGATGGATCCAAGCGCAGAAGGAGGAGAACCGGGCGAGAGCAGCCATCGTCGCATGGTGGCGAGTAATGTACGTTCGTTCCTGGTGGCTGGCTGCCGACCAAGGTTCAGCAAGCGCAGCTGAAGGCAGGAGCTTGGGGACCTGTTGGGCGACAATTTGGGCCATGTTGGCACGAGGGAATCAAAGGCTGGCGTCATTGGTGGTTTTCACTTCTAGAACAAGAAACACTCCATTATTAGTTGGCAGACTTTTCTCGTGTCTGTTCAGGCTTGCGCTGGCGGCTGTCTTGAAAAGACCAGATTGACTACTCGATGAACTATGAACTACTCAACAGCAGGAGCGGCATTTACAGCGCATTTAGCGTTAATCTATAGCGGAGAAGAACCTCAATTGTGGCGCTAACGGCACGAAAAACCCACTGGAAGGTCAGCGCTGGGGCAACCATCGGGTATCTCCAGTGGCTTGTGCGCTGTATTTTTTTGCAGTAGCTTGCCGCTAATAAGCATCCCTATCTCTCGTTTGGAGAAAGAATTTTCTGTTCCCTGCCAACCTGCCTTGGTTCTGCAAGCCTTCTTCTGCAAGCCACATATCGCCTCCAGCTAGTGCGGAGACTGATGATTTCCAACGGAAGCAAGCGAGAGGAAAAAAAAAACGTATTCTGTTGGGGCTGATGCGGCAATTGACAGCTGTGCGCTGCACAGATGCCTACCAGCACCAGCAGATGCAGAACTCCTATTTGCTCCGATGTCTAATGAAGCCAGCAGGGCAGTGCTGGGCCAATGCGCAGATTGAACAGACATGGGATGTAGTTGTAATTAGAAGTTGGACTATTATTAGAGACGCGAGGTAATTGATTGGCATGCTGTGGCAAGGGGGTACACGCTGGTCTGCATAGGTAGGTCGATAGCGTGGTAGCCAAGTAGGCAAGGTAGCTCTACTGCTAGACAAGTAAGTTGGAGGCTGCATCGTATATAGATAGAGATGCTCGCCACCACGCACGACGAATTCAGTCCTCTTTCTTCTCGCCACAACAGCATCCTCCATCTCTTTGGATCCTCACCTCCAGACACGACCGCCTGTCTCGTCTTGTCCTCTGCCCGCGCCTCATAAACCAACGGCAGGGCCACGCCGCTGCCTCATTTGCTGCTACCAGGGGAAGCTCCAACCACCCCGCTGCCCTCATCGACCAGCCCCGCCTTTGGTCGCCCCTTTCGCTTCTCTTGTTTCTCTGCCATTACAACCTCGTCGCTGGTCGTTTGTTGTATTTCAACTGACCTTGCTCATTTCCTCCTCTCTCTGCTCCTCTCTTCTGCTCCCTCCATCGATTGACCCGGACCTCGCTCCTCGACCGAATCGATCCCGCTTGCCACGCTGTCGTACTATCAACGCTTCTCCATCATGGCGGAAGCGATTAAGAGTGCTCTCCCCTCCCACCTCCGTCCTGCCGCTGGCAAGGACGAGGAGAACAATGGTTTCGAGAAGCGCCATCATGGCAAGACGCGCAGTCACATGGTACGATTTCCCCTATGATTCACGGCTCCTCCCCTCCCCGTCACTGCACTCGCCTCTCCCGTGTCGTCACCACCTTGACCGCCGCTGTGCTACGCGCCACCCCGACAGAGTCCAGCATGTCGTCACTGGCAAAGGACCGGACTCTCTCCCGTCAACGCTGGACATACCCGCGCCCTGATGTCGGACGCTGGAAATCCCTCCCATGACCAGATATTGGGCTGCGTTGCATCCAATCACTGCCAAATGACGGGCGATTGCATTGGCGTCGCACCTCTATGTCACTCACTGGAGGACAGCTTTCCGCCCAAAGCAAGCTGCGCCACCTTTGACGTTTAATATATCCTTCTGCCCCGTTACTTCCTTCCTCTCCCTCATCCTTTCTGCCCAATACAATGCGAAATCATCTTGCGCCATGGATCCCCAAATAACTAATCACGCTCAGGCCTTTGAGAACACCTCCACCAATGTTGCTGCTGCCCAGATGCGCAATGCCCTCACAAACCTTGCCGAGTCTGTCGAGGACCCCAAGCAGAAGAAGGTATGATTCACCCTTGCCTAGCATCGCCCGCCTGTGCTGACCAGTTCCAGCTCTTCGAGACTGAGATGGACAATTTCTTCGCCCTCTTCCGCCGTTACTTGAACGATAAGGCCAAGGGCAACGCCGTGTAAGCAACAAACTTTCGCTTCCCGACCCCTACATCGAGTCTAACAATTTCCAGTGACTGGGACCGCATCCGCCCTCCTGCCGCCGGTCAGGTCGTCGACTACGAAGACCTGGCCAACTCCGAGTCGGTCCAGTTCCTTAACAAGCTTGCTGTTCTCAAGCTCAACGGTGGTCTTGGTACCTCTATGGGCTGCGTTGGTCCCAAGTCTGTCATTGAGGTCCGTGACGGCATGTCCTTCCTCGACCTTTCCGTCCGTCAGATCGAGTTCCTCAACCGCACCTACGACGTCAACGTCCCCTTCCTTCTCATGAACTCGTTCAACACCAACGACGATACCGCAGCCATCATCAAGAAGTACGAAGGCCACAACGTCGACATCCTCACCTTCAACCAGTCCCGCTACCCGAGAATCTTCAAGGACTCTCAGCTGCCCGTTCCCAGCAGCTACAACTCTTCCATCAGCGAGTGGTACCCCCCTGGCCACGGTGATGTCTTCGAGTCTCTCTACAACTCTGGCATCCTCGATCAGCTCCTCGAGCGCGGCATCGAGATCATCTTCCTCTCCAACGTTGATAACCTGGGTGCTGTGGTTGACCTGCGCATCCTTCAGCACATGATGGAGACCAAGGCCGAGTACATCATGGAACTCACCAACAAGACCAAGGCCGACGTCAAGGGTGGTACCATTATCGACTACGAGGGCTCCGTTCGTCTGCTCGAAATTGCCCAGGTTCCCAAGGAGCACGTCAACGACTTCAAGTCGATCAAGAAGTTCAAGTACTTCAACACGAACAACATCTGGCTCAACTTGCGTGCCATCAAGCGCGTTGTCGAGAACGACGAGCTCGAGATGGAGATTATCCCCAACGCCAAGACCATTCCCGGCGACAAGAAGGGCGAGTCTGACATTTCCATTATGCAGCTCGAGACGGCTGTCGGTGCCGCCATTCGTCACTTCAACAACGCCCACGGTGTCAACGTCCCCCGTCGTCGTTTCCTTCCCGTCAAGACGTGCTCCGACCTTATGCTGGTCAAGTCGGATCTCTACACTCTTAAGCACGGTCAGCTGCAGATGAGCGCCAACCGCTTCGGTGACGCTCCTCTCATCAAGCTCGGCAGCGACTTCAAGAAGGTGTCCGACTTCCAGAAGCACATCCCTTCCATCCCCAAGGTTCTCGAGCTGGACCACCTTACCATCACTGGTGCTGTGAACCTGGGCCGTGGCGTCACCCTCAAGGGCACCGTCATCATTGTTGCCACCGAGGGCAGCACCATTGATATCCCTCCTGGCTCCATCCTCGAGAATGTTGTCGTTCAGGGTTCGCTCCGCCTGCTCGAGCATTGAGCGGTCATTGTTGGTTTGTTGCAAAGCAATACCCAAATGAATATCCATTGATAGCATAAAAGGCGGGAACTTGCTCGCCAAACACGCGATGCCCGAGGCTATAAACAATCTACACATTCCATTTTACATGGTATGAGCGTTTGCGGAAGGGGTGGACCAGGTGAAGGCATGTCCTCTAGCGATGCTGAGGAGTCGATTCATTTTCTCACAAGCCTATTTGTTTTGCGAGTCGAGAGGCTCGGGCACAGTACTGTATCTATTTAATATGTATGTCCGCAGAATGAAGGGCACGCCATTTTTATTACTATTTGCTATGCATATTTCGTGTTCTAGAATTGAAGCCCACCAAAATTGCCAGAGGCAGACCAGAAATGCCTTGCCGCGCGCCATTATCGATAACGGCATGCTTGAACATATTTCGGCCATATCGTACAAAGGGCAGGGCCGAAAATACCTGCGCAGTTAACCCAGTATTTCGAGGATCGGTCCCAGCGCCAAATGACAGCGGGCGGCTAAGTCTTGCTACAACAGCGGTCCGGAAACGCGAATTCCCAATTGCATAAACCCCCGGCCCGTGGCCAAACGGATAGTCACGAATAAAGTGGCGCGGCCGAAATGGATGCCTGTCCGCTGACCCCAGGTAGAAGGAAAGAGGCACGTTCCTCTTTTATACGCCCAGCCAAAGCGCGTATAAATGCGGGCACCAGATTGGAGTTTAAAAAAAAAACGCCATGTAAATCATCATCTCTTGACTGGCTGGAGCTTATCTCCTTTCCCCCTGCGTCATCCCTTTTTTTTCACCTCTTCGGGTAATCGAGTGTGCCGTCGAATCCCTGCTTTTTTCCCCTCGTCTTTTTTTTTTACAGTACTCATTTTTGCTCTCTTGTATTGCGTTGTGTAGTTATACATTGTCTTACGCTTTCGACAACTTTGGGGGCGTATAAGTGGTTCCGAGGCAGGGGTTTCCGAGGATCTACAGCGCGAACAAGGAGACGGTGCTTGCGCACGCTCGCCAAGAAGGAGAAAGGGAGGAAAAAACACACAGAATGATTCAGCAATTATGTTTTCGCCGGCCGCTGTGGACGGTCCTGGCGACCATTGTCGCGCTCGTCTTCTTCTTCACACTGACCAGCAGGGCGCCGCTGAGCAGCTCCGGCGTCGGGCGGCGGCAAGGCACGTACGGCGCACTCGACAATATCAATAATGCGACATTGGGGGTATGTTCCAGAATTTTGCAGCCCGGGATTATTCCTTTCCTGATCCTTGGGGAAAAAAAAAATACACGGCTGCGCGATTAACAACGTCTTCTGCGCACAGTTTGAGAAAATTTTCGTCGTCGGCCTGCCAGAACGAACGGATCGCCGCGACGGCTTGACCTTTCAGGCGGACCTGAGCAACCTCGAGATCAGCTTCATCGACGGCGTCAAGGGCGACCAGATCGCCACCAAGGCAGTGCCTGTGGAGGAAGGGGGCCGCACCATCAAGCCGGCCGAGTTGGGCTGCTGGCGAGGACACATGAATGCCGTGGCCGAGTAGGTGGAAAATTCACAAATCAAGCGCAAGCTTGGCGCTTGTGCTGAGTCTGACCGTCTAACTTCTGTGTATAGGGTGATTCGCCAAAACCTCTCGTCTGTTCTGATCCTCGAGGACGATTCCGACTGGGACGTGCGAATCCACGAGCAGCTCCGCGACTTCGCCCTGTCGACGCGCGCCCTCATCCAGCCCCTCGCCGGCTCGTCACCGAGCGCGCCGTCCTACGCCGACCCTTCGTTCCTCGACCCGTCGCAAGCCGACCCCCGCGAGCTCTCCTTTGACAGCCTCCCGAGAACCGTTCTGCCGCGCCACTCGCCCTACGGCGACGACTGGGACCTCCTCTGGGTCGGCAACTGCGGCCTGCACTTTCCGTTTGCCACGTCCAAGACGATCCCCAAGGGCCGCGTGATCCACCGCGGCGACACGACGGTCGCGCCCAAGGCCAACCTCTGGTCCATCAACAAGCCGTTTACGCTCAAGGAAGAGTACCCGGCGCACACGCGCGCCGTGTCGCACGCGCAGGAGGGCGTGTGCACGCTCGGCTACGCGCTGAGCCACCGCGGCGCGCGGCGCATCATGCAGGAGGTTGCGCTCAAGCCCGTGACGGACGCCTACGACATCCTGCTGCGCTTCTTCTGCGAAGGCACGCACGGCAGGCGAAAGGGCGTGTGCCTGGCGCCGCAGCCGCCGTATTTTCACCACCACAGGCCCGCGGGCCCCATGTCGGCCATGAGCGACATTGGAGACCATGATGGCGAGTTTAGAAAGCAGCCCATGACGGACATGGTGCGCTGGAGTGTGCGACTGAATTCGGACCTCATCATCGATGGGCGAACGGATTATGTCGAACAGTACCCAGATCAATAATCTAGAGGAGCTGGCGCTCTTTATCCTGGGTCGCCTCCTGTTGCCTTATTGCGTTTCGCTTGGGCTATTGCGTATTCCATGCTATTTGGACAGCGTTCGTATTAATATTGGCACATCGGATCTGTGGACGGTTTTTTTTTTTCAGCACCGTTATTGACAGGATTGAAGAATTTTGTGTTGAAACTGGAATTGTAGTATGCATGTGTGATTGTTCAGGGAGTCTGGAACTTGGTTTGAGCTATTGTGAGACTGATATCGCGCGTGTGTCTCCCAGCCTCAATACTTGTGTCGGCTAGTATATGGAAGCCATGGAAACTACATCGGGACACGCGCACGACTAGGAAAACTCGCCGAAATCCCCAGTGTAGCTGAGCGACCAAGAGACAAAAGGATCAAGTCTAGCGACCAATGTAGAGGTCGACAGCTCATTTCATCGATGACGATAGTGAGTACGGTAAACCCGCGTATTACCGCGCCGAAGCTGACGAATCTTTTGTCATTCGGGCAAACGCCACCGTCCAATAAATCCATCGCAATGCATCCTGCAGCCTACAGAGGTGGTTCGCATGTGTGGAGAGTAGCGTGCAATCGTGCTAGGACAAAGACCCAGTTTCGAGATACTGTGAGCGGGCCGCGGGGCCAACCTGGTCTTGGAGAGTAAAGTGGTTTACAGGGGCCCTGGCCGAACGGGTGATAGTTGCCTCTTTCATTTGTGAATGATCAGATTTGTATTGACCGTTGCCAGTACACTGGTGCTTGTGTTGTCCTTGTCCGTTATTCGTCGTTTGTCCCTCTACTCCGTCTGGTACTCCGTTTTGCCTTGTGGCCTGAAACACCATTTATCTCCAGCCAAGACAACCCCGAGCACCTACAATATTGCCCAGAATTGGTTGATGCTTGGCGCAAGGGTTGGCGGCCCATAGCAGTGCGTTGGCCCACGGGGGAGGAAGCCGATGGGGAGAAGCAGGACCAATTTCGCTTCGAAAGGGGTCCCAGGCAGGATTGCGCTAGGCTGTAGCAGGTCTAGTTCTGCGCCTCGCGGTCGGGGAGGTTCGTGTACCTGTCCCGTTTCGTTAGCATTGGCAGACTGCAAAAACGTTGGAATCGGAAGAGGCAGAAACAACAGGGCACGATCAAGACATAGGGTAGAGCTAACCTAGGGGCAGACACAATAGGCGCGAGAGAGGCTAGCGGATAGACTTTTTTAAGCCGTGTTTGCTGCTGTCCGCGGAGGAATGTGATGGAACGCGGCGTTTGTGTGGATGGTGGAGGATGGACATGTACAAAGTGACGTGGACGAGGCATGGACGGACACGACGGCACGGACGGCTCGCCACTCGACCAACCAAGATGCTCGCCCAGCGCCTGCGCCGAGACTTTTTGTCCAGTCTGGCGAATAAGTCCCTGCTGCTCCGCACTCGTTGGTACACGCCATATGCCAATGTACCTGCATCCGCCGACAGTCTCGGCATGCCCCGGTTTGCCCATTGCTCTAGACGTGCCATATGAGCCGGCCAAAGTCAAAATGACCTGCACCCACCTTTCCCCCCAGCTTGCTTCATATTTCTTCTCTTCTTTCGTTTGTTTCCACCTTTTTCCCTCTTCTACCCATTGTCGTCAATTCGCGGTAGCATAAGACCTACGTTACTGTAAGTTTTCTACATCGCATCGCGCCGCCATGTCTGGGCGTGCTCAAAGACTGTGCTTGCTGCCAAACGCGCGGCCACTCTTCACCAGGTGATGCGCAGGCGCGCCCGTGTCTCGATTGTCCGATACAGCTGCAACGGCCCAGTCAATCTGCAGCCCACGCGCAATTGGGTTGCCATGGGCCTTGTGTCCTGTCTACAGCCTGTATTCACTTGTGTTGCCAGCTGATGTTGACGCCGCGCAAACATCGCGATCCTCTAACCGATTCATCTCAAACATATCCATTGCTTTTATCCTCTAATACTTCTTTGTCCAGTTGCGCAATAGCCCATCACTCGTTTCTCCCGTCACAATGAAGTTCACCGTTGCTACCGTTGCTGCTGTTCTGGCTACTGGCGTCCTTGCCCAGCCCATGTTCACCAACAGCGCCATCAACCCCCAGGAGGGCAAGCCTTTTACTCTCACCTTCAGTGGCTGCACCGGTGGCTGCACCATTACTCTTCAGACCGGGCCCAACTCTCAGTCGCTCAAGGACATCCGCACCCTGACCGGTATGTCCGCGTTTGACCAAGCAGTTGCCCAAGCAGCGACTGGCAGTTGGCTACCTCTCTACTAACTTGCTGTTGCAGCTGATGCCACCGGTAGCTCCTTCGATGTCACCCTGAACAACCTTGACTCGGGCTCCTATAATTTCAAGATTACCAACAACAGCGACGGCTCCGAGCCCAACTACAGCACCACGTTCTCTTACACTGGCGCTGGGACTACTTCTTCCGGCACTGCTAGCAGCACGTCGCCCTCTGCTAGTAGCTCCAGCGGCTCTTCAACCGGCTCATCGTCGACCGACTCGTCTAGTGGCTCGTCCAACACTTCGTCCGCTACTAGCTCGAGTGACTCTTCCTCCAGCACCGGTTCAACCTCGACAGGCTCGTCTTCTACCCGCTCTGCCAGCGCCACTTCTTCTCGTATGTCTGATTCAATACCATTCACTCTCTCTCGGCCACTAACACCGCCTCGACAGGATCGAGCGGCACCACCTCTGCTCAGCCCAGCACCACCTCTCCTCCCAGTGCTGGTTCAATTGCTGGCTTCTCTCCCCTCGGCCTCATCGGCGCTGCCGCCGCTGCCATCTTGCTGTAAATAGTACTATCATTGGAAAGACAAACCTGCACGTTGCACGCTGGGAATCGTTTGATCTTGCTGTATGGGTTCTCATTCCATTTTTGTTCTGGGCTACGCCAGCACCAACTATGAGCAACGGAACAGACGGAGCCACGCTATTGCGAACTGTATTGATAATCTAGCTGGCCGCAAAATCCTGCTTGCACTTTTTTCCTAGATATCCTAAATATCCTAATGGACGTATCATCATATTTGCGCCCCTTTCAATCTGCCAGCCATGTTACACGAGAGTTGCAAATGCAAAGGCCAAGCAAGCAATTTTTGAAATTGCCCGAATTTCGTCATGTAGGTTTGCATGTTTTTCCGACCCTAGGCAGTAACCGACGCTGATGTTCGGTCAACATCCCGCAACGTCGCTCCCGAGTAATTGGTAAGAATACTGCAAATACTGGGGGTTACCTTAGCTTTGACTCGTAGGTTCTTATTCCGCATATCAGACACCATCTTTTCCCAAGACTTGGTGTCGGAGTCTTTCCTGTCGCCGCCAAAGTTTTCTCGATCCAGGAAATCAGACGATGCTTCTTCCCGAGTACTCATGCGAAGATTCTTTGCCAAGTTGCTGTGACTCAATTCTGGGATTGTTTTGTCTTCTTCCGAGCTCGACTTTTCGTCGCCGGAGTCTTCCTCATCGCTATAGTCTTCGTCGTCGCTATAGTCTTCGTCGTCGCCGGAGTCTTCGTAGTCGCCGGAGTCTTCCTCGTCGCCGTAGATTGTTTTGTCTTCTCCCGAGCCTTGCTTCTTGTCGCTGGAGTCTTTCTCATCGCTGGAGTCTTTCTCGTTGCCGGGGATTGTTTCTTCTTCTTCCAAGTCTGTTTTTTGTCGCTGGAGTCTTTCTCGTCGCCGGAGATTGTTGTGGCTTCTTCCGTGCCTGGCTTTTTGTCGCCAAAGTCTTCCTCGTCGCCGGGGATTGTTTTTTCTTCTTCCGAGCCCGGCTTTTTGTCGCCGGAGTCTTCCCCGTCGCCGCCGAGGCTTTCATTGGCCGGGGCAGTGGCTTCGCAAACGTCATGGTCGCCAAGATCCTCCTTCGTCAGTTGACAGTGAGAAATGTCTCCCAAATCCGTCCCTCCGCAGAGCAGGCCCAGAAAGTCATCCCCTGGTTTGTTTGCCTCGTCGTCAGGCATGGCGCTGGTACCAGTCATGTTCTAGTAGCGGCTCGGACCCGTGGAGGTGGTGGTGGTTTGTGTTAGTGGCTTGTGTTGGTGGCTTGTGTTGGTGGTTTGTGGTGGTGTTCTTTTTTGTGTAGAAGTAGTTTTGAGTTTTTTGTCTACTTCCCCTCTTTTACTGGGGGAAATCGAGCTGCTTATGTGCTTGAGGTGGTAGAGGAGTAGTGTGTGCTTCACACAGGGGTGGTATAGTATGTGCTTCACACAGAGGTGGTAGAGAAGTAGTAGGTGATTCACGCAGAGGGGCTACACAAGTATAGTGTGATTCATGCACAGGTGGCACAGAACTTTTCGGTGATTTACACGGAGATGGTACAGAAGTAGTAGGTGATTCACACAGAGGTGGTACAGAAGTAGTAGGTGCTTCACACAGAGGTGGTACTGGGCCGTGAGGTACTGCCTCTGTGTTTGGTGAATTGGAGACGGAGAGTAGAGTACAGCGGTGAGTTAGCTACAGTAAATGGGCATGCCCGTGACGAATGGTGAGTTTTAATAGTGATTATATTGACATAAGCTAGTACATTGCTGTAGAGGGCCTATTGCTATTTTAATCTTGATCCCTTCAAAAGTGCATGTTTGTGACTCTATAGTTTAGCAAGATGTCAGCAGTAGACTTGTACAGCGAGCTACACCCACCATCTAACCCCACGGGAGGGCAAACTCTTGACACTACTCGCATAGTTCCACACTAAGACTTCTTGCTTTTTCTGCGTTTTGCCCTCTTCTTGGGCTTGCCTGTTGCCGCTGGCGCTTGTTCTGGCGCCGGTGACGCGGCGTCGGCGGGCCTTTTTCTCGCCGCCAGCTCCGCATCCTCGGCCTTCATCTCCAACACCAGTTGCTGATAATCAATCGGCGTGGTCGCCGGATTCTCAACATCCCAGGAGCCTATCTCTATGAGATCGGTCGGGTGTGCACACGACCGCGGCGGCGCAGGCGGCGGCGGAGGTGGCAGGTGACCGCAGTGAGCGCAGTGACGGACCGGTTGTTTTCCCTTGTCGGGAGGCATAGTGTTGGTACTAGTCTGGGCTCTTGGGCGGCTTGGAAGTGTGTAGGTAGTGGTAATGATGATAGTGGTGACTACCGCTTGAGGTTTTGGTTTGTGTAGAGGAGGGTTGTCTCTCTGATCTAATCTGCTTTGTTCGGGCATTGCGCTCCTTTTATATTTAACGGATGGCCGGTAGGGCGGTGGTCTTGTGACTCCCATCGAGGTGGACCTGAGGCAGTATCAAGAAGCGTCCGTGTATATGGGCAGGCGGCAAAGTATGGCGCATCAAGATGGCGGTGGTGTATGTGTCATTGTACTGCTTCCGTGTAAGTGACTTTGACAGCGCGGACATGCGCAGCAGTCGTGACAGGTAATGCGGTGCGGTACAAGTGGTTGTACAGGAAATGTGCATCATAGCCTCAGAATTGTATCCCGGCACACTTATATATACATCTCCCATAAAGTCATGGGATGCGACGGTAAGGCAGTCCGTCTTGAATACACCAGAGCCTTGCCAGACTGGAGAGAGACGTGCCGCCGCAACTAGTGGTCGAGGCCGCGTAGCCAGCCTCGCGGCCCTCTTCTTTCGCCTTGTCTCTGTATATTATTTAATGTATTCATTGCACTCCTCCTCTTTCCTTTACCAAGAAACTGTTCATTATCTGGGGTGTGGCAGGGCGGCAAGCTCGGCGAATTAGCAATACGTTGTCACATACACAGGGCGCTAACTGCCAAGATGATGTGTCGGAGAACTGGGGAGGGGGGGTTACGAAAAGTCGCGCCGTACGGTCGAGAAAACAAGGGCCTCCGCCTGGTACTAGAGACGAAAATCTGCTACGCAAGCCCGGTAGATTCCAAACACTGCCGTACCTGGATCAATTGGACGACGGGGCAATGAGGTGGACAAAGGTTGCTGAGGTGGCCCAGAAGGCACACAAGCAAGGCTGGCAAACGATCTAGACACCTACTGGCTGCTGTAAAGGGACATTACTCTACCCCGTCAGAAAATAACCTGTTTTGGTGCACCCTTCTGGAATCATCTGGCTCTTATTTGGCCCAGGCCGCTCGTTTATGCTAGCCGCTCCGGGGATGCGCTGTCCGGAGCTGAACGGCTCCGGCTCGGCATCCGGACAAGTTGCAACCTCAACCGGCGTAGCGCGAAAAAGAAAATGGTCCAACTGTTTTTGCTTGAGCCGGCAGGTGTCACCAAGTGACGCACAGATACGCAGTGCCCGCGCAGCTAGCGGCCTTGAATTAGAAGAGCTACGCGACGCCGCATCCGCGCTTGGGGGGCTGCGCAATAGTCGACCACCTCACCAAGGGCGTCGTCAACAGTTGATGAGACCAAGGCAGGGCATAGGTTTTCAGGTGTAGAAAATTTGCGCCCAGTCTCAAAGTTGTGCCGCTCATAACACAAACAGGAAAAAAAAAAAAATTCAAGGTTGAGTTTCCAATTCTTGAGTGGCTTCGATTTTTGGCGATGCTGGCTTACACAAGTTGGGTCGCTGACAATTAGTGTTTCTGTCAGCCTCGCCAGTTGGCTTAGCAAAAGGGCTAAGACGGTGTGAGCCGCAGAGGGCCACGTTCTCTTTTAGGCAATTTGTATACAGATAGCGTATAATGATATATTTATATAGATCTCTGCTAGCGAGCAAGAAAATTCGAAATAAACAGGAACAGTACAACAGTTGTAAGGCCCGTCGAGTCAAAGTCCACCCTGTGGAGCGAACAGGCACTTCCTCCAGCTCTTGCCTGTTCCATAAGCCACCCAAGAATATAAATAGTACTTAAACAGAACGGTCTCGGATTTCAGGATGCAGATTAGACATCAGTCTTGAGTCCGCCGTAGGCATTTCCCTGGTAGTCGATGTACTCTACCGTCAGGTTGCGGCCCTTGAGCGCAACGCCATCTCTCTCTTTGTATTTCTGTGCCATTTTGAGATAGTCTTCTTTAGTAGAGCTGCTGCCTTCCTCGCTGAATCGGTAGCTCTCCAGCCACACGTAAACGACGCGCACGCTCTTGAAAAAGCGCAGGTACCTGGCGCATTCCGCGACGTCATCCCACGAGCCGCCTTCAAACAGGACATTTTGGATAGCGTCCAGCTGCGGGCCGTAAAAGCTGCTCAGCTCCTTGAGGGGGTCGTCGGCCGTCTCGTGGCTGAACCACACCACGTCTCGCTCGGGGTGGAACGCGGCGGCCGACGAGTTGATGAGCGGATGCTTGAGCTCCACGTACCGATGCTCGAGGCCGTTGGCAGCCGCGTCACGAGCGGCGGCTGCGCTGGCATCCGCCTCCACGGGCGGGCCATCCTCAGAAACTAGAGCAGTGTCCTGCTTCAAGAAGACGGAGAGCTTGGCGGTCACGCGCAAGTAGAGCAGTGCAACGTGACCATCTGCGCCAGTCGTGGTCTCGTCTTGCAGAGCAAACTGCAACACGCGAGGCTCAGGCCCTGAGGAAAGTAGAGAAGAAGGCATTGTTTCTTGATGAATTTGAATCTAAGTAGTAGAGATAAAGAGTAAAGTTCTGTAGCGACGTGTTGGGTGGGAGGCGAGCTTGGGTTACTTATAGTTGTGGGGGCGATGTTGGTTGGCTCTGCACATTTTCCTGCCATCACAGGAAATGACCAGGTTGCAACCACCCCTGTATCTATTGCATCAATAGACCGAATAACGATATCAAGAATCCACAGTGCGGTAGTTTTGCGTAGTTGCTACTGCAGTTCATGATTCAGAACAACTGCCTCGGCTACGGCACATGTCCAGGATGAAGAGCCATGAGGTTGGTTGGTTGGCTGCAGGCAAGTGTGGCTGCCGCAGGAATACTACTTTTCAGCTAGTACATAATTAAACTAGTCTCTAGGAGCAGATATTAAGTAACAGCAACCGTTCATACTTATATTTCAAGGCTGTTGTTGGGCGCCTCCCAACGCTTCTGCTATCATGATCGACAGCCACCTTGTCGCCCGTTGGGTCCTCTTACTAGAGCCTATTATATAGACACCATATTTTCTTTTATAGATCTAGAAAGAATCTTTGAAGTTGTTTCTATCTATTCTCAAACTAGAATGCCTTTATAAATTGGTGATTGATTGACATGTAGCCGCTGCTGTCTCTGGGCCTTCTGTCGCCTGTTGCTCCATCGGCTAGAAGAGCCTCATACGCGCAAAGTGCCCCCACGAGTATTGCCTAAGCAAGCCGTAAATTTCGTGCTTTGTGTGACCTTTCTCCAGCCAAATCTGCACGGCATCAGCCACGGCGGTAGGATCCTTGGGGGCCGGTGGGCTTGCGTAACAGCGGCCAAGGATGAGCGGCTACCACCTGGACAGCACCGCCGATGGCGTACATCACTGTCTTTCAAAAAGTAAGTTTTTTTTTTTTTTTTTTTTTTATTTTGGGTTTTTTTTTTTGAATATGAGTCTTGATTCTGTAACTGTCATTAAAAGTCGTTGTATATGCGCAGGCGCAGCACCAGCCGCAAGGTTCGCAAGCACCTTGGGCTGACCCCCCAAGGCATGGTCATGGGTGCCTATGCTGCCAAGTCCATTTCCTCTCTTCTACTTATGCGATCTTATGCGGTATCAAACACGGTATCTGGTTCAATTAAAAGTTTACCGAGTTAACACAACAAAGACTTTTACTACACAACACATTGTGCTTGATTAACAAATGGTATTCAATATGCAGTGTGGGTATCAGTTAATTTGGTCGGCCGACTTCACCAGCGGCCGATATGCTACCTTTCCTCCGTAAATCGCCCGCTTTCAGCTGTCGCACCACCTGGTACGATCGATCCAGCTCATTCTCGACGGCACAGCGTATGCGTAGAGCATCCACCGCGGGCCAAACGCTCCTTTCGCCTCGCAGTATCCAGTAGTTCAGCGCCTCTCTGGTTGGCGTTTCCAAAAGCCGCACAAAATCACCAGCTGTCACTTCAGGGACCAGCGTCATGGCGGCGGCCGGAATCTGCTCGTCCACAAGAAAGCGTCGTATGCTGCCAGGCAACAAGCGCAGCGTGTCAAGCTGACGGAGGCGATGCCGGACCTCCAGGCCCACCATGCGCACCAACGAGGCTGATAGCTGCGTCGTTTTGCTTCGGGTTTCCACGAGCGAGGGGCCGTGCATATCAGATTGAAGAAAAGGGATCAGGTATGGCCGAGCCTGGCTGACAATGAAATGATTGACGTTGAACAGTTCCGATATGCGCCGAAGAGGCGAGTCGCGGTCCGAGTACGACATGTGTGACCAGTGGTGAAAGTCTGTAGTATTGGCAGGCGCCCAAGGTCCGACGTTGCCGTGCGCGTCCTTGCAAAGAATGGTTGCTTTCCGTCGTCCATACAAGGCTGCTGAGGAAGAATTGGAGGCCACAGCAGCAGTCCAAATAAGCTGCAAAACGCAACAATTAGCAGATTTCACAACGACATGTGTCAAGTGCAACTCACCACATTAGGAGCGGTTATGTAGTTGAGCAGCGTGGGGACGCCGCCTTGTCCTTCTGTTGCGACAGTTATGTTCAAGATTCGTTTGCTGTAGTTGTAGGCTTCCTCAAACGTCAAGTCTCCGACGTTGGCGCGGACACAGTCTTCGAGCACTGACACGTCGAGGAAATAGCCTTCCCGGGAGAACCGACGGATGCGTCGCACCAGCGTATTCCATCTTGATCTGAAGGTCTGCGGGGATTCGGCACCATTCGATAGCTTATTTCTCGACGCAAATGCAGACAAGTCGATGCCATCGCCATTCAGTACACCAGGCAGTTCTTCCTCCGTGTGGATAGCGACAAGCGAAGCAATCAAGGCGCCCGTTCCGGTTCCTGTGATAATGCGCGGCAGCAGCCCACGAAGAAACAGTGCCTTTACAACGCCGAGATGGCACATGCCAAAGATGGCGCCACCTTGTAGAACGAGCGAGCTTCTTCCAAAGGCCTGTCGCGTGTCGTGGATGAAGTCGAGCTTCATCTGGTTCGTCAACGAGCCCCCGATGGAGTGCACCCCTGCGGATGCATTGGTAGGCAGGGTGCTTATGTCTTCGACTGTTTCGGCAACCTGTGTGATATATTCTTCAATGAGATACTTCGTCCCAGAGAAGGACCGGTTATAGAGCTTTGGCACGGTCAAGTTGCCAAGATTTCGCACGAGACCGGATCGCAGGAGGTTGACGAGCTGCTGAAAGTCATTTTCTTCTCTGGCTATGGCAAGCGAGTTGAGTCGTTCCGTAATGAGTCTCCAGTCGTAGTACTTTGAAGTTGGGTTATTCCGCCTGGAGCAAGACAGGGGATGTCAGCAGGGTCTCCAAAGTCGGCAAGCAAGCATCCGAGGACCTACCATAGGTCAAGACCCAACAGGTTATCGAGGTGTAAAGCTGCTTCCTCCCAGTCTTCAAAGACTTCCGCCTGGCGGAGAAGCTCGAGCCACAAGTCGACCGGGTTCTTGCGAGTGTACCATCCGAACAGTTTCTGTGTCGGCATTAGAGCGACCGCCATGGTAGTAACAAGGCATGCGGCGGCGGGGGAGGGTTGAGGACGACGAGGGGTTGCTGGTGGAGGAGGGAGGATGGATGGGAAAAAGGGAGGCCTACCTTGCGCCAGAAGGAGACCACCTCGTGAATCACCCGCCAGACGGCGAGCAATGCGCCAAACATGCCGAGGGAGCGTTATCACAAGCAGGGTCGGACAAGTGCTGGCAGTGGGGTCGGTGTCGAGACTCCCAGCGTGATTGATGACGGGAGCTAGGCGATCGCTCAAGGGAGCGGGTGCAACGCCAAGCTGGGCTTGGATTTGGGCATTGGACCACGGCAGACGGACTAAAAAAGGCGAACGTGCTCCCCTTGTCCGGGTTTCCTTTGGAGTGGTGCAGGTGAAATGGATGTTGCGTGGCGGCCCGCCACGCCGCCTCGATCAGTCTACCATGTACAAAGCATGTGACAGCAGCCAGCTTTTGGTGAGGTCAGAGGGCCCCACCAAGCACGGCCGCTGGACAAGCAGCCATTGTTAGTATTGCAACACGACGAGGGCACGCGATACGCTGTCAGTTTAAACGCTTGGATTTTGATTGATTGATGCATTGAAGAATTAGATATTCAATAAACTCCCTAAAGATTCCCATTTTTTGGTTTTATACAGCCGCATGTCGTGTTGTCCTGGAAATGAAATGCATGTCTATCCTCACGCTCATTCGTCGTCGTCGTCCACAACGTTGCGCCGTCTGGTTCGCCCAGACATTTCGACCACCTCATCGCCTGAGGCGTCCTCATCCTCGGAACGACGGGTTTTGCGCTTCTTGGACTTGCGGCGTCTATGGTCGTCCTCGTCGTCATCCAACAGCTCTTCCTCCTCTTCGGCGTCGCTCTCCATCTCCTCATCGTCGCTGCCCACAAGGAAACCGTCATCCATGTCGTAGTCTTCCTGCCTGCGAACACCCTGCGGCAGATCATCGTCAGAATCATATTCTGGGTTTCTGCGTCTAGGCTTCGAGCCAGGCATGCCCCTCTTCCGCCCGGATCCGGTTCCTCTTCTGCCGCCCTCCAGTTCGCCAATAGAGAGGCCGCCTCCTCTGTTGTATCGACCCAGGCCATCCATCTTGGCAGCCGCATTTTCGCGACGTCTCTGCGCCTTCATGCGCTCCTTCTCTGCCATTTCGGCCTCCTTCTTTTGCAGCTCTGGATCTCTGGTAGTGCGGATGATCATGTCGTCTTCGTTGACAGTCTTGCTAGCTTGCTGCATTCGCTGAGCAAGGAGAGCGAGCGCATCGTCACCACCACCCTTGTTTGGCCGCACATTAAACTGCTCAGCAACATGGCCAACTGTCATTAGCAGGTTACTGCTCAATTCTGCAGCGGCAGCGTAATAGTGGCTGTCCTTGAGCTCCTCGTATGGTTGACCGGGCGCTGGCGCCAGAGACTTCTTTTGAATCTCAAACTGCTCGCCTCCGATACCGATAGTGATGGATCCATCATTCCATCGGTACACATTCGCATTGCTGTGAAGGAGGCCTGTGCTATCGTTTCGACGTACTCGTGCGACGTGGGCAGGGTGTTCTTGTTTGGCATTGGCGGTATCAAATTCAGTCGGCTCAAACTTTTCAGAAACGTATTCCTCGGGCATGATTTTGATAAATTTCGGGACGCGCATAACGCGGAGCTAATTGCATGTTTAGCTTGCAGTGCGACGATTTTATGAATCGCAGCTTCTCACTGTATTGTCCTTGGGCTTGGGAATTCGGTGGCGATACGCTTGCACAGCCATGACGACCTTTTCTTTGGTTTCATGCTGAACTTGGTTATCGTCATCGTCGTAGCGCCGGCGTCGACCCGTGTCTTCGGGGTCTGAGGCCAGGTCGTCGTCGTCGTCGTCGTCGACAACGCGAGGCGCGGGCGAACCAGCATCATCCTCATCGCCGAAGAGGTCATCACCACCTTCGTCAATCTGGTCAAGGGGATCCTCAGAGTCAGACATTGTGACAGACGAGTCGCGATTACCACGCTATGGTTTTTGGAATGGATGCGACGGCGTTGATAGTTGCGCAGCTGCACGGCTTCAAGCTGCTGGGAAGGAGACTAGCTGGTCCTGAGAATTCGCAGCGCGCGCATCGGATGGTGCTGGGAGAGCAGCCTGTACCAGCCACACTTGAGTGGGTCTGTTGCTGGTGCGCGAGGTACCCGTGCCGTTGGACGCGGACTGCACATGCTGAGTAGCGGTCAACGATTGTTATTTTTTAGAAAGCATTAATTTGTGTCGGAGCATGTGCAATTATACATACCGGTTGATTTAGGCATTTATTCTTTTCATTTTGATCGCCTAGCATTTTTCCGAGCTCGCAATGCCCTGCAGCCCTGTGACAATCTGGCAACGAGTGGCGCCAGGCATGGTACCTTGCAATTTCCCCGGGGACGGAACAACTATGATGCACCTCTGCCACACTGACGTTCGCAGCCCCAGGCGACTGGTCAGCCACTAGCAACGTCCGTACCTCCCCAGCCACGCCCTTTTCGCTGGCGTGGGTGAGTACTCCGTACTTGGCCGCCCCTCGACGCCCGACTTCCAACTTGCTGCTCTCACCATCGTTACCTTGTATTCACGCTTCGCGCTTTTCCCTCGGCGCGTCCTTTGCTTTTGTCGCGAGCTGGAGTATTCGCCTTTGGCGACCGTATTTCATTGCTTCTCGACTTTGCGCCGCCTAGAATTCGCTTTTTGCGCGTTTTATACCCGCCAACACGCTCGCGCTGCTTGTTTACCCACCACCGACGCGGACCGCCACGCCTCGTGTTTTCCGCCCGGACCGCATTTTGCAACCCCCGACGCCCGCCACCATCGCTACTCTGCCCTCACATTTCGCTTACTGGTTTCCTTTCGCTCATTCTTCTGCCCTTTTTAAGGCGCCATGTTTTACTCGGAGACACTACTTCAGAAATCCGGGCCTTTGGCCCGGGTTTGGCTCTCGGCCAATCTCGAGCGCAAGCTCTCCAAGAATCATATTTTGCAATCCAATGTCACCGACAGTGTCGAGGCCATTATCACGCCTAACCAGGCGCCAATGGCTCTCCGTCTCTCTGGACAGCTTTTGCTCGGTGTCGTCCGAATTTACCAGCGCAAGACGCGTTACCTGCTCGACGACTGCAACGAGGCCATGATGAAGATTAAAATGGTAAGTCGATGCACGCGTTTGGTCAAAGCATTGTACCTCTACTAACTGACGCCTCAGGCTTTCCGCTCTAGTGGCAACAACGATCTGGCATCTAATCTTCAGATTTCCAACCGCGAGTCTCTGCTTCTGCCCGATCGCATCACGCCATATGACAATCTCGATCTCCCTCCGCCTCCAGATGCCTCGTGGCTTCTCTCGCAAGTGGACGACGTCACCGCAACTCCTGTTGGCCGCAAGGGCCGAACAAGCACCCGCGATATCAACCTCCAAGAAGATTTCGACAACAGCCAATTTCTCAAGGGCACAGGCGCACTGGATGACGACCTGATGCCTACCATGGATGATCTGGAACTTGATCTCGATTTTGGTGATCTCGAGGGTGGTGTCAGCAACATGGAAATCGGTCGAGACGCACCTGCTGCCCGCGATGTAGAGGACGACATGGTCAGCGACATGGAAATCGGCCTTGGCAAGACTACCGATGGTCCTACAGCACTCGACTTGGGTCACGATACCATCCAGATAATTGACGGCGACGGAGATCTGCCCATGCTTGATGGCGATGACTTTGGCTTCAACCCAGAGGATATGTCGAATGTGCGCGATCTTTCTGCCCTGCCACAGTCTCATCGTGCAAGAATCTCAGAATCGCCTCTGTCAGATATCGATGAGCACTTCGCCAGGGAGGTGGCAGAACAATACGCCAACACGGACATGTATGAGCCCGTCGACGAAACGGAGACGACGATTGTTCGCCGCCCTGCGCAGCGCTCCAGACGGCAAAAGATTCTCATGCCTGACGAAGAAATTGCTCTCTCTAGCAGTCTCATCAAGCAACAGCAAACCAACCGCGAAAACATTATCAAGCCAGCGCGATATGTTCCTCGTGACCCTGTCATGCTCGCCCTCATGGATATGCACAAGAACGGTGGCTTCGTATCATCCATCATGATGGATGGGCGAAGCACTGCTTGGGCACCTGAGCTGCGCGGTATGCTCACGCTGGACATGCTACGCGACGACCTGAAGAGGAAGCGTGATAGTGGTATTGCGGATGTTGAGAGTGAGCGCGGTGCTGCCAAATCGCCGCGTCTGGAATTCGACGAAGATACCAATCTCGGACTCGGTAACAACTTTGGTGACCGCAGCATTGGACCCGATGGCACCATCATTCAACTTGATGATGACGGCGGCTTCGAAATCGGGGGCGATGTGTCTGAATTCCCAGACTTCAACGAAACAACCATGCCCATTGTACACCCTGAAGAGAGCGGCCCCGTATCTCTCGGCACGAAGCACGCCGTTCACATTCTACGGGACCTGTTCGGATCAGAGGCTGCCACCAGTGCTGAGAAGCGCACGCAGTCAACAGTTGTCTTCCAGGATCTCCTGCCTGAGAAGCGTACGACCAAGGCCGAAGCCACGAAGATGTTCTTTGAGTGCCTCGTCTTGGCCACCAAGGACGCCATCAAGGTCGACCAAGGTCCGGAACTCGGGGATAACATCCGTGTGCGCGGCAAGCGTGGTCTTTGGGGCGAGTGGGCTGAAAGAGAGGCCGGCGGGGAGATTGCTCACAACGATAACGAATCGGCACCTTTGGCTGCTCAGCCTGTGGCCGTCGGCGCTTAGATGACGGTCAAGAAAACTGTTTGATATTTTTGGCATTTTTGTTTTCCGTCTGGCGTTGTACTTATCATTGCGAGGGCTGGCTCTCCTTTTCATGGCTGGCTAGCCTTGTTCACTTTTCTTTCTACTATTGTCGGACTTTGGGATACTGTTCATTTTTCTTGGCCTTGCTGTGTTTGATCCTTTTTGTTGCTGAAAACACACACGCGAAAAGCGAACGGGACAACAGATTCAATGGCGTTGTTGGCGTTGACTTTTGGTTGGATACCATTTGAGCTTGGGGGTGCATCCCAGGCCGGAGCTTGGGAAAAACTCGATTGATTGGAAATCATTCTGTAGGAAACATTCATGGTAGATGAGTTGCCTGTACGGCTTGTTATTAATTAGTCTTTGAATGATAACATGTTTAAGTAGATTCTTAGTCTCTGATTGTAACGTGGATGATGATGTTTGTGACTGGACCTGCTCATGGCAGTCTGTATGGTGAGTGTATAACTATCGTCGTCCAACACTAGTGACGCTTAGTACCTTTCGGTTAAGCAAGCGTGAGGGTTATGGAAGCACGAAACTTGGGGACTTTTAGTTAAGCTTTGCTTTTGTCGGCTGAGTTGTCGCACAGCAAGCCAGACTGGTCAGACGACCAGCCAGCTACTGTGGCGTCCGTACCACACGGCCCATGATGTATCGCCGGCCTACGGCACGATCAAGAGTAGTCCACTTACCTAAACGATGCGGGCTTATAAAATTAGAAAGAAAGAAAAAGAACGAATAAATGCCGACTGCTTCTACTTAATGACCGATATAGTTGGCCCTAGACTAGTGAATGTGTCACGACGGGAGGCACGATACACACGATACCCGTAGTGTGGCAAGCCATTGTCTACAGTGACTGACTACCCCACCCACCATCACTCTCACAACTCTGTTTTTTGCACAAGACGACATCATCTCACCAGCCCTGCAGCTGAGCTATCCCAAGCATTTCATCGATATTCATTTGGAATCTTCCGTCTTGCTTCTTCTACCGCCCCTTCTTTCCCTGCCTTGCCTCTCTCGGAGTGCGGTAAGGTACGGCGCTCAAGATATCCTGCAGCGGCCACATGGCATCCACAGAGGCTGAGCCGCAGCCGCAACGAAACTGGGTGCCTGCCACGGTCGGCATTTGCCACTGGCAGACGGCCACTGATAGAGTGAGATCCTGGCGATGATGTCATGGTAGCCATGTATGTAGCTAATGTAAGGCCGACAGTTTGGCCCAGAAGCAAAAGCAGCCATCCGGGATCGTGAGCGAGTGGCTCTTGGGCTTCATCCTTTGGGCCACGATTCCGAATTCTTATGGGAGCCAGAAATATTGGATGAAGAGAGCGTGACCAGATATTCCATCCATAAAATCGTACCTACAACTCAGCTTTATCGAAATAACTTGACGGCTCTGTCCCAGGCATACAATGTTTGTCATGGTGCTTCCAAGGCTCTCCGCCCCCTGCTAACCCTCTTACAGCTATATCTTGTCGCCTACCAGAGCCAGATCTTTGTCTACGTACCGCGAAGTATAGCAAGGCAGCGACTGCCTAGGCGTCCTGATTGCCGTTTGCGCTGCGAGCCTAGCAGTGTTGCCGCTTACATTGGTGGCTATGTGGACGGAACCCAGCCTCATGCCGTCAACAACCTCACCACTGGCTTCTTAGGAAACGAAGAGGTTGTTGTCGCATGCTGCGATGATGGAGACGTCTACGCATATTACACAAAGGAAATTGCTGAATGGATATCTTTGCAAGAAGAGTCGCCACTTGCACATCCAGCAAAGCCAAAGAGAGGCAGATCGGCATCAGCAAAGCAGCCAACTCACTTCTTCCGGGAGAATGTAGGGGTTTCGGCGTGGGGCCTCGCAGTGCATCGGCAGTCACGCCTCATCGCCGTCAGCTCGAATCGCCGGGAAGTAACGGTGTTTGCATTTGCGCTGGAAAATGCTAGTAAACGTGGCCAGCGGCACGAACAAGACCATCCGACATGCGAGGGGCCAGCGGGCTTTGTACGAAGTCGCAGCAAAAACTGGAGAATCATGCTGGCACTCGGTTACCATGCAAAAAACATACCTACTATATGCTTTACAGACGACGAGGAAGGTGAAGCGGAAAAGGTTTCTGCAGTTGACATCTCAGGCTATGCCTGGATCGCAGACATCTGGACTGCTGGCCAGCCAGTTATATGCATCGGACCATCAGCTGGTTGGCTACGGCGGAGCGAGGAGAGCATCGGGGATTCTTCTCAGTATGTTCATTGCTGCGACTTTGATGTCTAGGAGCTAATAGTTTTTATTTAGTGGCTGGGGAGTCTTGGCTTTGCCTGACGAGAGCTTCTTGACAGTCGATACCTTGGAAGAGCTCCTTGGCGGCAAGCCTCGTACAATTTTCCGTGCAAATAAAGCGTGTTCGCAGCCGATGGCTGATGTCGAGCCTTGCGTTCGAGCCATACCTGAAAATCCCTGTCCCGAGCTTGATTCTGGTGTATATCGAGCACGGAACACCAATGCACCCGAGCCGGGTCAAATTGCTCTTCATGCGATAGCAAACCTACTTAACCTTGGGGGCGGTGTACTTCTAAATGAAGTTGAGGGTGAAGAGACACCAACTGATGATGACCTTGAGGAAGAAGGTGACGAGAACGACAACGATGACGACGACGACGACGACGACGACGAAGACGATCAGGATATGGAAGATGAAGATGAAGAACTTGCCGAGATGTTTCAAGTCGTGCAAGATTTCGAAATGGAGGATGAAACTGACGTCTCTTGGGCAGACGATGAGTCCATAGAAGAAGCGGTCTTGGATGATCTCTTGAACGAAGCCTTGACGGCTATTGAATCCTCTACCCCTCAGACACCCATACCTCCTAGTGGGCTTTTTCACCTTAACAAACCACATGTACCTTGTCCGGTGAGTGTGTCCAAGGAAATTGCCGGAGGATTTACCCTCTTTCTAAACAGAACCCACAGGCTGCTACAACGTTGGACTGGCATGAAATGGGCAAGAAGATGATTTATTTTCCTCACTCGGGTCGAATTGCGCGCATACCGCAAGACACCCTCGCCTTGTCCAGATTCCTCAAGCGACCACGCGAATTTAGCGATTCTTTGGGTGCCAACCTAAGCTCCATGTCGAGGGGCTATCACCTCGTGCGCACGTACGAAAAGGACATTGAATTGAGGACTCTTCAGCCGAGCGGCCTTGGCCAGGAACAGGAAATTGGCATTCACTGCCCCAACGTACTCACGTTTGGGAGCTTCCCGGACCGGCACCTGCGGCCCTACTTCAGGGCCACTAGCAGGCTGAACCTGGTCCTGCACGTACCAGAGCTCTCGCTGGTGATTGTCGGGTCTCCGATAGGTCGCGTGCTTCTCCTGACACCGACCCGTCTGGCACGTCCGCAGAGCACAGCGGCTGGGTACTACTGGAGCCACGGACTGCGGGTGGAGTGGGTGTTGCCTCGCGCTGCGGATGACATTTGCCATGGTAAGCACAGGAGACCGCTGCACGGCGTCGCGGTAGGCCCTGTGCAGGATGAGCGCGGTGTCGGCGGGCTGCTGGGCGCTGAGCACGCTGCTGCCATGCCGCGCCGGTATCGATTGATGCTACACTATCGCAATCACGATATTGCGACGTTTGAAATTACAAGACAGGAACAGACTGGAAAGCTGTGCATATTTTAATTTGCACAATCACCCACCGAATACCAGGCGGTGGGTTATAGTATAACAGCGACATCTAGCGTATAATGGGCCTCAGGAGACGGACTGACCCATTAACTCTTAATGGGTCTATTCCTGCTGTGAGTGCTCGCCCGATAAGTGTGAAGCTGGAGGAACGACGTTTGCTCCTTGGTCTGAGACAGAGCGAACACGAGATAGGATCTTCTAGGCGAAGCAGCAGAAATGAAAGCCCTATGCCATAAAACGAGCTTTTCCAAAATTGTCAAGTCAGCGTGATGCAAAGATAAGACTCTGCCGGTCAAGCTGTCGCGATCGCCCTCGCGCTGAGCCTTCGCCAAGGCGACCTAGGAACATTGAGGCTGGCGATAGTCTCTATACCACCCGTGTCTGAAGTTGTGCTTTGCGACGGTCATCATATGAGGATTTGCCAAGTAAAACCCATTCTACGCGACCAGCCCAACGGTATGCCTTTATCGCTTTGTTCCCCTTTGGGCAGAACACTGGCCACTGGCGAGAAGCCGCTCCGATGACGGATCCGGGGGACCCCTTCTGTGCCCGCGTGCGAAATCAGGAAACTGGCGCATCCTGATTGGTTGAGTGGTCGGCACTGATAAGGCTGGCGGGGGGGGGGGGGTAATAACTTCGTATAGGA